>BQNB010136019.1:2577-18063 GCA_026074375.1 Tanacetum coccineum
TTTATTGATTGACATAAGAATATTATGAGAATGACCTTTTAAAAGTAGACAAATGACACTTAATAATATGTCAATATATATATATATATATATATATACACACACACACACACACACACACACACACTTTAAAAGAATAAAAAGAAAAATAAGACAAGGATGGAGACGATGTGCTTTTGGATGTGAATGAAAATGATTCCATAAAGTCAAAAAGTGGGAAAGAATGAGTGATGCTAAAGAATGAACGTGTTGACGAGAGGTTGATAGAAAAGATTGATATATCATTTGCACTAACAATTGATCTGCATATGATCATATCGAGACAAAGGTGGATGATTGGGAATTTAAAGGTTTGTTTGGTGTTTTGTTGGTTGACAATGTTGAGGAACAAAGTGGGATGTGAAAAGAGGTGGTAGTTCTTTCATGGTGGAAGAATATGAGAGACTCAACAATGTGGTGACTCAATAACACTTGAAGATTGAATATCTTCTTTATGTTCTTCACTTTTTAGAAAGTGGAAAGTTTAGCGAAGGAGTGACATTTGCATTTCGCAAATTACTTAAATATTTCGGAAGAAATAACTAAGTTGTCAAGGGATATAGGAGGAATTCTAATAGTAACAAGACTATTAAAAGAGAAGAAACGTTTAGACGTGAGAGGAAACGTTAGAGAAGATAAGACTTATTAGAAGTGAGACGACTACTAGAAGTGAGAAGACTATTAAGAAAGAGAGGAATCATTTAGAAGTGAAAAGACCATTCGAGAAAGGAGGTTTACGAGAAGTGAGGATCAATTTATGAGTATGACGATTGTAAGGATTGTGTTTGAGAATGAGACGCATTTCATTATGAAATTCACTTGACTATTAACACCATAAGCAATGATGCTTATGAGAATTAGGATATGAGGATGACCCATTGATCTTTAGAGAGATGTTGGGCATAGGTTTGGGTGTTGTGTTTGATAATGAGACGCATTTCATTATGAAATTCACTTGACTCTTGAAAACATAAGCAACAATGCTTATGAGTGTTGGGATTTGAGGATGACACATTGATCTATAGAGAGACATTAAGTATAGGTTTGGGTGTGAAGTAGACGTCAACTCGTAGCAGAAGAGAGGAAATGTTAGGTAAAAAAAATGAATGGTATTACAAGTTGCTGCCGACGGTCCCAGATATATCTTGGGGCCGCCAGAATAGATATGGGGGCCACCGGACCACCAACAGGAGAGATGTTTGGGGAAATTGACAAATTTTTTGAAAAGAGTGACATTTTAATTTACATTTCGCTAATTAAAAATACTTAAAGTACTTCGGATGAAGTAGTTAAGTTGTCACGACACGGAATGGAACACGGACTAAAGCAAATGATAAACGATTTATGGAATGTGTTCCATCATTCCTAAACCTTGACGAAGATAATTTAACGATTCACGCTTGAGGGGTGAAGAAAGAATGTCAAAGATGTTATCTTCAGACGCAACCTTTTCGATGGAGATGTTTCCTTTTGGACATTGTCCTGAAGGAAATGGCGATGTATCTTCGGTGTGTTTCGTACACGAAAATAATAATAATAATAATAATAAGAATAATAATAATAAAGAAGAAAATAAACGAAGATAGAGACGACGAGCTTGACAATGTCGAGACGGATGGTGGTTAACGTACGATAAACTATCCTCAAAAAGTTATGTAGCTCGTCCTGAGCATTGCGAATGTTCATAGATTAATCACACGACGAGGTATACGGTTGTCTTAAAGGTGGTAGTAGAAATAGTGAAGGGAAGAGATTAGCCATCTCTATGGTTAAAGAGGCGTGCTTGAGTGAGAAGGAAGAGGTGTGATCGAAAGACAAAGAGTGTTTTCGTCGAAGAGAGAGAATGTTTCGTCGAAGAGAAAGAATGTTTTCGTCTAAGAGAAAAAGAATGTTTTTATCGAAGAGAAAGAATGTTTCTTTGAATTGAAAGAATGTTTCGTCGAAGAGAAAAGAATGTTTTCGTCGAAGAGAAGAAGTGAAGCGTTTTTTAACTAATTTTTTTAAAAGGCTTGAATATGGATTTTCGGATATGACTTTTAACATTTGTGAATTGCAAGTTAAAGATACTTGAATATCTCGGATGAAATATTTAAGTTGTCAAACCTACTTGGAAGGGTATTAGATTTGCATCTAACTTTTCTGTTAGGTTTAAGAAAAAAGAGACTCGGTCACCTCGTATATTTTCATATTTAGCATTGCTCGTAGTTTTGTTAGTAATAATATGATTTATGGTGTGGGCTGGGTCTTTACCCACTGTAAGCCCACACCATAGCCTATTTTATGGGCGTTTTGTAAGAACTATTTAAACCCTCTCCACACATAGAGAGGGTGTTGGTTGAATCATTCTACACACACACAATTTAATGTGTTTTTCTCTAGTTTTCTCCTAACCATCTCTCTCTCTAGCTTTCTCTCTCTAGTCTTATTTTGTGTGAAATCTAAGATCCTACAATTGGTATCAGCACCATGGTTGCGATCTTAAGGCTTTATTGTTTCATTGTGGTTCGTATTGAGCTTAAAAAAAAAAAAAAAAAAATTTATTATAAAAAAAAATATTATGGGGGGGTTTAAAAAAAAAAAAAAAAAATAAAAAAAAAAAAAAATATATATATAAAAAAAAAAAAAAAAAAAAAAAAAAATAAATAAAAAAAATAATAAAAAAAAAAAAAAAAATTAATTCGGGCTTATTTTTCTATTTTTTCTTTTCTTTTCAGATAAAAGAAAAATAAGATTTTGGGTAGTACAATCCCCCAAATCTTCCCTATATCTTTCATATTAATTATTCTTGTTTCTTTTATGCTTGGGCCTTAATCCTCATTTCTTTTTAATCATTGTGGGCTTATTTTTGTTTGAAATAAAAGGGTGTGTCGTGTGTTCAAAAGTAACAAGTGGTGCTTATTGAGTCTAACAATTTTAAAACGTTTCATTTTGTTTTCTACACGTCAACCATAAAAGACGTTTTCAATTTCTCACTTTGATCAATTGGTGCTTAGGCAACTTTCATTTGATTTTGTCAACCATAAAACATGTTTTCAACAGTAACAATTTGTCAACCATAAAACACGTTTTCAACAGTAACAATTGGTGCTTAGGCAACTTTCATTTGATTTTGTGTTCAAGCCTATTTTCTTTTCCATCTTCGTAGCGTTTTTTTTGTTAATAGTTCTTGTAGCATTTCTGAGTTTAAAGTGAAGCTTATTTATGAAACTTGATTACGTAGCTTAAGAGCTTCTCGTAGCTTCTTTGTGTCTCATCTTACTTCTTGGCTTAAAAACTCATTCAAGCTTCTTTTTGGTGGCTAATTCCATTGGCTTACCAGCTTATTTTAGCTTATCTTTTGAGCTTATTTGATTGTGGTCCACAGTTTGCACAAGACAAAAGCACGAAAAGGACAACAGTTTCTGTTTTGGCAAAAAAGTTAGCAAGAAAACAAAAGTGGTCCTAAAAAGTGACATGCGTTTTGACTATATTGAAAGTTGCGTTTTGTGTTTTTCCAAGTTTCATTGCGTTTTGCCTTCAAATGTTCTTGCGTTTTGTTACATAGGCATTGAGATTTGCCTGATTGAAGACCTTTTTGTAAGCTAATAGAAAAGTTATGCTGTCCAAATTTTGTCAGTGAAGACCGCGTTTTGCTATAACACAAGACTTGCATTTTGGTTTCTTTGAGATTTGCTTTACATTGACCTACTTTGGACCATTATCTCTCAAGGGATTAATTCACTTACTAAAACATAAACGATTTATACATAAGCATAACATGGTTAAACGGGCTTGATTCAACGTGTTTTGGGTTTTTCGGGTTTCGACTTCGGTGCTCGCGGGTCCTCTAACTTATACCATTTCGTTCGCGGTCTTGTAACGATTATCGTGGTGTATTTGTTTTTGGTCGACGATAAACACACGAGTCCGCGAGCAAGGATATACAATTGTGCATTTTAAGAATTGTCAAACGAAGATGATAACACAGATTGTGCATGTGTTCTAATATTTTATAATTGTTTAAAATTTAAAATTTTCATTATTAACCTTAATTTTCAAGATTTTACAATTTTAGCCTTTAGGTAATTATCATTAGTTAATACTAGTCCTTAGGTTTTAAACATATTTTCTTTCAACCTTTAGATTAATAAGTCTTTACTATTAGTCCTTAAACTTTACAACTTTTTTAATTCCAACCTTCTACTTTTTAAACATTTTCTATTTTCAATTTCAACCTTTAAATTTTCTATCCACTGTACATTTTTTAGTAAACTTTTCCAATTATTATCAACTTTAAGTCAGTAAAGTTTTGTCCTTAATTAAATTTAACACCACTATTTTTTCAGATAATTTTAAACTTTTTTGACTTTCATGTTTCAAACGTTTTTACTTTTCCTTCAGTTTACATTATTTACAGCTGTTAGCCCTTCAAAGTTAACCGTTATTGCACTGTTAGTCATTTAACGTGAATTTCAATTGCACCATTTGTCCTTATTTGAGTTTTAATTAACCAATACTCATTTTAAGTTCAACGTTTGTGCACCGGTTGTCGTTTTAAGCTCATTTTTCGCCAACAAAAGCTCAAATTCTTCAATTTCAACCAAAATTAATTATTGTTTCACGGTTTCTTCTTGATTTAGTAAAATCCCGCGAATTACTAACATGTTATCTCGGTTTAATCAAGACTTGTAAAATCCCGTGAACTAGATTTCCATTCTCAAACCACAACAAAAAATCACTTTATCTACTTAAGATCCTTAATTATTTCACACATCGTATTTCAATGGAATCTTTGAATTCAAATTCACAAGAGAGAGAGTTGTATCAATTGCAACAAATGCAACACAAAGCAAAGGAAAGTTGCATGAAATCTTTTCGACTACTTCAATCACATCTCCAGGTTCTTTCATACAATGATTTAAAAATCAATGGATGTCTCGAACGGGCATATTTGCGACACTCTTTGAACAAGATGTTCAAACTTTCACAGGCATAATGTTACTAAACTTGGATCAGCAAGAAAAGCAACTTGACAAAAATGAATTTCAAGGAGAATCAACAAACAGTTTCAGAAGTTCATCGATTGGCAGTACTTCTTGGATTATGATAGTGAAATGACAGAAGAGTATTTTGCTAAATACACTGGATTCATTGTCAAACAGTTCAGAGACAAGTTAATCCAACACATGGAGAATGTTAAGAAGTTTGTTGCTGAAAGAGCACGTCATCAAAGACAGTTTGAAAGAAGGGTGAATAACAGACAGATGCAGACGCAAGAGAGCAAGATTGATACGGGTAGTGCATTAGATGCTGATCCGGGTAAAGCATTGGATGCTAGTTTAGTTGTTACTGAATACAGTGGGACTAAGTCAGATAAGCATGATACAAGCAACAGTTCAAGGACTTATCTCACACATGCGGTGGATGCAGATATCAGACCAGTAGATGACCAAGTGCCATTTGCTGAGGTACAATTGACTGCTCAACATAATGTCCTTGCTAATGAACAACAACATACTGATCAATCTGAACCAAGGTATGACACATATCTGTTGGAAATGGTTGATAGCAATACCACTCCTGATTCAACAAATATGTGTCATAGGGGAGGAGAGATTGACCAGGATGCTGAACAATATCAAGCAAAAATTCCTTTGCTTAAAGCTGAGCTTGTCAAATCAAAAGAAATGATTGAAAAAGAAACGTATAATGAACTTTCACGTAGGTTTTTATTACTTGAAAAACATTGTATTTCACTTGAAATTTCAATACAACATAAGGAGGAAAGTTTTCAAAGTAACAAACCATGTAAAAACCAGGATTCTCCTGAGTTTTGTGAATTTTTTGAGATAAATGATTTGAAATCTCAGCTACAGGCCAAAACCACACTAATTTGCAACTTAAAGAATCAAATTAAAAGTGTGAAGGAAGCAAGTAATGAAGCCAAGGTTAAACATGAAATTGATGTTTTGGAAACAATAAACATTGAACTAGAAAGTAGTGTGGCTAAATTACTTGCAGAGAATGAGAAGTTAAATAAGGAAAATGAGCATTTAAAACAGACTTACAAAGAACTTTATGATTCTATCAAAAAGACACGAATTCAGACGAAAGATCATAATGACTCACTGATTGCTCAAGTAAATAGTAAGACTGTTGAAAATGCTGATTTAAAAGCTCAGATTCAGGAAAAGGTTTTTGCGAATGTAGCATTGAAAAACGAATTAAGAAAGTTAAAAGGAAATAGTGTGGATACTAAGTTTGCAAAACCATCAATCTTGGGGAAACCGGTTTTACAACCACCCAGAAACCAATCAGTTGTTAGACAACCGAATGCATTTAAATCTAAACGACCTAACTTTTTAAAACCACGGTTTGCCTCCCAAGTTGATGTGAATAACGTTTTGTCAAAACCAGTCACTCCTCATTATTTGCCTAAAATTCGAGAATATGTGCTTGCAAAACCGCATTACGTGATAGCACCTAGCTCATCTAGGAATAGTCAAGAAGAATCGTATGGATCAAATGATAGGGCTCATAATCACTATCTAGAGGAAGCTAGAAAAGGGACACAAGAAAGAAATAGGAATTCAAAACCTAGTGTGATGCATACTACTAGTCTACAAAACACTACTAATGGTAGCAAACCAAATCCTAGGAGCAACAATCAAATATCTAGGAGTTTGCCTATATCTAAGAGTAGTTGTGGAATGTCAAATGATGTGTCGCTGATAGATCACTCTAGGTATTCTAGCTCTTTTTCTGACTCCAAACACTTTGTTTGCTCATCGTGTCATAAATGTGTCTTTGATGCAAATCATGATAATTGTATAACAAAATTCCTGAAAGAGGTGAATTCTCGTGCTAAGATTCAATCCCCTAAGACTAGAAACAACCGCAAACTCGTTGAACCAAAGAGTCTTACTCAGAAACCTGGTAGGCAGATTGCTATAGGACAAAGGTTTTCTCCCACAAAGTCTTCCGCTGTGCATGAGAAACCAAACACTCCTAGATCTTGTCTTAGGTGGAAACCGACAGGTAGAATTTTCAAGATTGCTGGTCTTAGGTAGATACCTACTGGAAAGATGTTTCTCCGATAACATAACCAAAGTTGACAGTGAACCTCCAAATGGTTCAAATGATGATATCAATAACCCATATGAATGCAATCAAACTCTTAATGTCAGTACAGGTACTACTAACTTAAGCGCAGGTACATCTTGTAATCTTATAAAGGAAAGACTCAAAGTTTCGTTGCCGAAAAGACTGATATCTCATAAACCAGTGGTTCAAGGGATTCAAATCTGATGCACATAAAAAATAACGTCTGTTCACACCAGTTCAGGCCTCGCTCTTCATTGATAGATGACGTCTGTTCACATCAGTTCAGGCCTCGCTCTTCAACGATAGATGGCGTCTGCTAACAACTCTTTAGGCCCCGTTCCTTAAAGAAAAAAAAGGTGTATGCTTTAGTGCGCTTTATCTTCGGAAGAAGAGAAATCTTCTTGTTTTTGACCATTCCTATCAACATGATTCACGCTTTTTCCATGCTCGTTCTATTATCAAGTGGATCAACGTACCTTGGATAGTATTGTTATTCACTTGTTCAATCAAAAATTGCAACCTCGTATGCAATTTTTGAGGGGGAGAAGTGTGAATTAACTACATGTTGATTGATGTTTGAAAAATGGACATATGGCTCCTAAACACATCAGTCCAGGACTCGGGCATCAACTTATGACTCCTAGAATAATGAGTTCAGGACTCGTACCATAACCTCCTTCTCCAACACCTAATGTTCCACCAACAATGAATGATTGGGATTCGGTATTTTGCCCCATGTTTGATGAGTACTTTAATCCTTCACCAAGTGTTGTTCAACCTGTTCTTATAGCTGTTCACGAGAACGGTCTACTTCATTACCATGCCAAAGGCTTGTGGTTACCTAGCACTCACAACCCTGCTTCCCTATGTACAATAAGTTACAATCAGTGGCGCAATTTGTCCAAAATAAGAGAAATCTTATTTTTTTTGGTAAAAGTTGTCTTCATAATGAATCAGATATTACTATTTCACAAAAAATGATTTTTCAAGATAATTCGATCCACTCAAACAATAACAACCGCTCTTTATATAGAAAACTGTCATTATTAGAGGGGGAGAAGATTTTCATCAAATAATCTTTTAATATTAAAACGGTATTTCAAAATTAAGTCAAGGAATAAACGGATAAAGTATTGGATAATGACGAGATCAACAATTTCAAGGGGAGTTAATAGAAATAACTACACAAGCTTTAGATGTCATTTGTTTAAATCTTTATGGACTTATTTACAATTTGAGACTTAGTGAATTCAGGCTTTAAACTACATTCGACCAATATTGCCGACACCTCATAGTTTGTAAAAGACTTAGGAATGTTTAGACATATTACATAGTTTTAAAGACCTTGAAGTTGATTCTCACAGGATAGATTTAAGCTTATTAAATTTTTCCAAACAACTGATCACAAGTATTTGGCTTGCAAGGTTTTTGCTTATAACCGAGTATCAAAACCAGCAAGGGGAAGGAATAGATAGCACTAAACTACAACAAGTACAAACTTGGATAGAGTCCATAGCCTACTTTGATTTTGAGGGCCATTTCCGAGAAGACAAAATGTCATAACCGCAAGAGAACAATTAGTAGTGTTAACTTGTAACTTTCGGGTGTCACTAATTCAACCACAATGGGGTAAGATATCTTGTGATTTCAAGTAAGCATCATATTAACATTCTAGGGGGATAGTGTTGGTAAGAAGATTTATTCTAGACGTGAGAAGATTGGTTACTGATTCAATTATTCTTCCTATAACGGTCAATCACTAAGTTTTATTTATAGAAAGTAGTAGAAATATTTGATAAAAAGAGGTACATATAGGGTATGAAAAGTATGAAGACTCCTTCATGTTTAGTCAGTAACCGGGCCAAAAGAAGGTTACATTTGGGTACTTTAGTTGGACTAGGGTTAACATTCGACTACTTTAGAGTGAATAATTGTGACATCCGGGACTTAATAAATGTGACTTTGGTAGTTACAATTTATATCATTAATAAATGTAAAGGAGAATGCGACATCCATGAATTACTTGTTTTTTAGTGTTTCTGTTTTGTAATAAAATTGAGTACTTTAGGTATTTAAGCTTCATATATCAAGACCTCATCTTACAAACGTCATGCAATAAAAGATTTGAATCTACTCAAGATCAGATTGCTAGTTTAGGGGGAAGCTAAGACAATATCAACACCGACATCACCAACCACACAAGCTCAAGTTACATATGTTTTTGAATCTGTTTCATACTCGAAGCTTGACTTTCATAACTTGGAAAGAAAGTTGAAGCAATGCCGAAGAGTGCTTGGACAGAGAAAGATCAAATCAACATCTTCTTGAAAGAAAGAAGGTTAATGAGGAGCTTAGAAAGTTCGTTGGTGGGAGATTGTACGAAGGAGACTTACGGCTGATTCAAAGGACCATATGATTTATCATATGTTGTTCTCATCTTATAAGGTCAATCCTCGTAAATAATTTTATCTTGTTGATACGTAAATAACTAGTGGAGCATTTTTGGTGAAAAATAAGATTGCTCGCTACAAATTTTACAAGAAATATCCTAGTAAATTCAAAATCTTTCAATAATCTGTACTACCGGCACCATCTTATAAACCCTCAAAAGTTGAGGGGGAGCAATAATATGTTCCATTTTGCTAGAATACATCATTTTGTCCCCGAACGGTTAATCAATTGATATCCAAAATATCAAGGGATTAACATTTTGGATAAGGGGAGAAAATGTGATTAACCTGGACTTAATGTATATTGACAGAAGTAATCAATTAAAATGGACTCGATGCACTCCACACTTAGCATGTACTACGATTACGATGCACATGTTAAGGGGGAGCTTTTAGTGATGATTAAAAACATTCAAAGTGTAAACCTTTTGATATTTATATCAAACACTTTGAATGAATTTTTTCAATGATTTTGGTTTATAATGGTGATGGAATACCCTAAAAGACCGACCATGTACTTAATATTTATGGAGTTCTAAGTTGGTTAGGGCAAAGGTATTCAAACCTAATGATCCAGGCCAGAATCCGAAGGGATCAACCCAGGATATCCACTAGTCATTGTAGAAGTGAACCTTAGTATGATTAAAAAGAAAAAAAAGTAAGAATCGGGAATAATGCCGACTGAATGAGCTAACACTGGAACAAACCCAACCAAGGTGTATACTTATGAAGTCCTCGGTAAGCATTAAAGGGGGTTGAAGAAATGAAAAAATAACTGTAATGATAAAGGGTGAAAGAATGAAGCCCCCATACAACTTAGGTAAAAACCGGTCAATACTCAAGCTGTCAGAAACACTAGGTGTTTGTCTGAATTGAAGACAGTCAAGGAACCAGTGACGCAAATCACAAACCCCCCCCACCACTCAAAGTCGAAAATGCACTTTATTTCAAAACTTCTAGATAACACTCATTTCTATCGACTTTCTCACTCTGGGTAAGTTGATATTGAAAAGGTGGCACTCAGCTCCAGCCTTCGCTCACTAAAATCAAATGTGCACTATCGAGTCTAGAGCCACAAAGATCATCCATTAATCTCATTAAGGAAGACCAACTTGTTCATAATTTTAGCTTGTTATCACACACAATGTGAATATCAAGTAATATCATTTGGATCTAACTCAAGATCCTTGAAATATATGCTAGAACATCCGAGTGATACTTAGGTATCACAATGAAGATGAAATCTTCTTGAGCCAACATCAAACGAGGTCATGGTAGGTAAACTTTGCGATTCTTATGAATCAAGCTTGTGACACTGGAAAAGCAACAATGATCGATTCTTATGAATTAACTTGTTCCAGGTTATAGATCAACGTTAAAGAATTTGAATTACTTAAAACTCTCGATGTGTCACAAAACCACTTTAGCAAGTGACACGTCGATTAATTTTCAAATCGATGTTTCTATATCAATCATGTGAGAATAGTAACTCACTGATCCACACTTATCGTGTTGTCTGCTTTGAGACATTCCGATAATGAGAACATTCTGAGTACGATGAATCTAATACTTATGTGTTAGAAAGATTCAATACTACAGCTGGAAATCCTATCAAGAAGATTCTTCTTAAATTGAATCTATTTGATCACAATAAAAAGGTCATCCATCACAGATTTTAAGGTTTACTACTCCAACCAAACCTGGGCGAAATTGACAAAGCCATATTCCTACCCCCCCCAGCTTTATAGCTAACCTGTTTTTATGCAGGCTATTTAAAAGATGGTGATGGAGGTTCCTAATTCCAGCTGACTCCAAGATCCAAGCCACAATTGCTCATACCCGAATAACAAACATAAATGTTCTCATGAAAGGCTTCAAATACATATTTCAAGACTCCAGCAACTCAGAAAACGAACGTTTTTTCCTGAAGTGACGAAGTATTAAAGTCCAAGAAATTCAAGAAGTTTTCTGTCCCCTCTGATACCCAGAACTCTTTCTCGAAGTGACAAGAGTAAAGTTAAAAAAGAATACAAGAATGATCACATAAATCTTTTCAAGTCAGCAGCTCAAGAAAGGAAATGAGCATGATGGTTCATAAATCACAATCCACAAGATTGCAAAGTTACAAGATGCGAAGAGATTGTGTCTTGGTTGATGATCTCAGAATGCCCAAGAATCACGAATGTCAAATACAAGTTTAAGGAACAAGCTTAATCCAGAAATCAATGATCACTACAACATACTCACAAGAGAATGTCAAAAGGACGAGCTAAAGACTAAATACAAAGCATAGTATGCTAGGCTTAAAGTAAGACAGTGGGTAACTCCATACTTAAGCATGACCTTTACAAATTGGTCATTGCAAAAGTGAGTACCACGATCACTAATTATAGCCCAAGGAGTTCCAAATCGAGCAAAGAGAGATTTTAAGAATTTTATGACGACTCGGACATCATTAGTGGGGAGCATTTTTGCTTCAACCCATATAGACAAGTAATCAATGGCCATGAGAATGTACTTGTTTCCTCAAAAAGACGGGAATGGACCCATAAAGTCGATGCCCCATACTTCAAAGATCTCGCATACTTGAATTGCATTTTGAGGCATTTCGTCCTTTTGAGAGATTTTTCCTTGACGTTGACATGAGTCACATGACTTCACCATGTCATGGGCATCGTGATAAATTGTCGGCCAATAGAAACCAGAATCAAAGACTTTCTTAGCAGTATAGTTCGTATCATGATGTCCCCGGTGGGTCCATTATGGCAAGTCGTGAGGATATCAACGGCTTCTTAACCGTAAACACATCATCTAATCACTTGATCCGCACAAATCCTAAACAAGTAGGGATCATCCCAAAAATAATGCTTAACATCCTTAAAGAATTTTTTCTTTTGTTGGGACGACATCCCTTTTACTACAAAATTTCCCGCATGGTAATTTGCAATGTCGGCAAACCACGGGGTACTAGAATCACCATGAAAAGTTATCATTCCAAGGGTCTTGAGAGGAAATGTTTCATTAATTTACTTTTTCTCGAGATCACCTTGATGAGGATTTTCTAATCTAGATAAGTGGTCAGCCGCGAGATTATCTGCTCCTTTTTTATCACGAATAATGACATCAAATTCTTGGAGTAGGAGAATCCACCAGAGAAATCTCGGCTTAGCATCTTGCTTAGCAAGAAGATACTTTAGAGCCGAGTGGTCTGTATATACTATGGTCTTAGATAAGACTAAATAAGGCCAGGATTTCTCAAAAGCATACACCACTGCTAATAATTCTTTTTCCGTAGTAGTGTAATGTGCTTGAGCATCCGTCATGGTCTTACTTGCATTGTGTATAGGCTAAAAATGTTTGATCTTTCATAGCCCCAAGACTGCATCTACCGCATAATCACTAGCGTCGCACATAATTTCAAATGGTAGGTCCCAATCGGGGGCAACTAAGATCAGGGCTTCGATTAACTTCTTCTTAAGTATATTAAATGCTTCAATACATTCTTTTGAGAAAATAAATAGGGTTTCCTTTTCAAGAAGATGGGTTATTGGCCGGGCGATTTTAGAAAAATCTTAGATAAATCGACGATAGAACCCGGCGTGACCTAAAAAACTTCGAACACCTTTAACCGAAGTTGGATGAGGGAGTTTAGCTATAACATCAACTTTAGCTCTGTCGACCTCAATCCCTGATTTAGAAATTTTATGGCCGAGGATAATGCCCTCTTTAACCATGAAATGGCACTTCTCCCAATTTAGAACTAGGTTGGTGCCTTCGCACCATTTTAGCATTTTGTCTAAATGGGAGAGGCAAGATGAGAAAGAATCCCTAAAAACCGAGAAATCTTCCATAAAGACCTCTATTGTTTCCTCGAATGTCATGGAAAATAGCCATCATGCACCTTTGGAACGTGCCCGGAGCATTACATAAGCCGAAAGGCATGCGTCAGTAGGCAAACCTCCCATAAGGGCAAGTGAAAGTAGTCTTCTCTTGGTCTTGTGGGTCAATAGGAATTTGAAAATATCCAGAAAATCCATCTAAAAAGCAATAGTATTCGTTCCCTGCTAAACGTTCAAGCATTTGGTCCATGAAAGGCAACAGAAAATGGTCTTTACGAGTAGAATCATTAAGCTTTTGGTAATCAATACAAACGTGTCATCCCGTAACTAACCTAGTAGGAATTAACTCATTATCTTCATTTTCAACTATGGTCATGCCACCCTTTTTAGGCACATAATGAACGGGACTCACCCACGGACTATCAGAGATAGGGTAAATCAATCCAGCATCAAGGAGTTCGATAACTTCCTTTTTGATAACCTCGTGAATTTTTGGATTCACCCTTCTTTGATGTTGAACCACTGGTTTGAAATCATCCTCCATTAAGATCTTGTGAGTACAAAAATAGGGGTCAATGCCCTTAATGTTAGAAATTTTCAATACGATGGCCCATTTGTGTGACTTAAGAACCTTTAAAAGGGCGGCCTTTTCTTCATCTTTTAATTATTTAGAAATTATGATGGGTAAATTATTGGTTCCTTCTAAAAATGCATATTCTAATTGAGAAGGTAAATCCTTAAGCTCGAGTTCTGATGGTTCTTCGGTCGAAGGCTTCGTCATAGTAACATCAACTTTCTTAAGATCGTCATTCTTCATCGGAGGGAGAGTCGGAGAAGGGTCTTCATTCAACAATTTCTCAAGGTAAAGAATATCTCCCTCCGTGTCGTAGTAATCGTCATCCAAATTAGAAAGCTCATCCGGGGTACGTAGAAAAGTCTCTATCTCTTCCAAAATGAAATCTCCTCCTTCAAAAGGAGTGAACGAGGGGGAAGAAGAAGCGATGATAGGATCCGAAGGAGTGGGATTGCCACTTGTCGAACTATCTAAAAATCCAAGCACTTCTTGAGCATACTCCTCACAAGCAACATCTATGACATTGACTTGATGAACCGTTTCATCATAATAATTACGGGAGTATCTCGAAGTGTGCCCGACTTTAAACGTAATGGCCTCATCATTGACTCGGAGAGTTAACTCTTCACCATGTACATCGACTAAAGCTCTTGCCGTCCTCAAGAAAGGTCTCCCGAGGATGAGGGGAACCCGAGGATCAACATCGTAATCAACTACAACAAAGTCAGCCAGAAAATAAAACTTTCCTACTTTCACAAAAACATCTTCGGCAACACCAACCCGATAAGCAACCGATCAATTTGCGAGTTCGAGAGTCATGCGAGTCGGAGTAAGTTCCGGGAGCGAAAGCTTCTTCCATACATAAAGAGGCATTAGATTAATGCTAGCGCCAAGATCGGACAAGGCTAAGCACTCATCCAACTCCGGAAAATCACAAGGAATTAGAAACTTGCCGGGGTCTCCAAGTTTTTCGGGCAACTTTTTTAGGAGCACCGCCGAACAATTATCATTTAACGGAGTACTTGCTAATTCGAATAGTTTTTCCTTATTACTTAGAAGACTCTTAAACGTAGGAGCAAACTTCAGCATATGAAGAAGAGCATCCGCGAAGCTAATATCGAAGTGTAATCTTTGAAAGATTTGAAGAAACTTTAACATTTGATTATTAGCTTTTTCACGGAGCTTTTGGTCATTAAGCCTCGAAGGATAAGGTATTGACGGTTTAGGTTTAGGCTTTGGAGTAACTTCGGGCTCTAGAATCGGGTCTTGGACAACCGGAGGTTAGACGTGTGCGGTACTTCCTAAACTTGTATTTTGGACCTTGTCCTTTGTCACCTCGGTTTCACGTTCCACTTCCTTCAGAGGAGGAGAATGAGTAGGTGGAATCGTAGATTCATTATAAGCAACTGCACTTTGGGTGGTAATAGCTTTCACGTTACCTCTCGAGTTAGCAACGGTATTACTAGGAAGTTATCCCGAACCTGAGGAATTTTGATTTTGC
>BQNB010136020.1:0-18063 GCA_026074375.1 Tanacetum coccineum
GTTGCTCACGAAACACGTCAAACAAGCATGCTACCATGCTAGTCGTTGCTTCACGAATAAACACCACAAACAAACTAGGGTTTAGTGTTTATAAAAACAAAACTTGATCGATTGAATAAAACCCTTGAGTTATGTTCCTGCTGCGATCAGTATCAACAAAAGAGAAAATATACATACATAGAATATTCATGCAAATCATTTGCATGTATCCTACGTAAGTAATGCATGTATATTGCATAAAATATTATGCTTATACATCCATACCAATGGATTTGCACTAGCTTCCGAATGAATAATTAAAGTGGTAAGCAGTTTTATTGTTTTTAATTGATCGGCCGATGATTGGAGAGAACGAAAATAGAATTAAGGTTTTATCTTTGTGGTTTTTGTAACGTGTAAAATAATGAAGCCCTAAAGGGTTGCTTATATACTAATCAAACTTGTTTTTCAAGTTATGGTATATTACTCCATTATTTTCCAAAAATCACAAACACCCCCCCTCCTAGATCCTTCTATAGGCCAACCATAAAAGGAGGAGTCATGTGAGTTTCGGTTTCCGACATATAAGTCCCTCTTTTATATTTAACTTTAATTAGTTAGTTTATATCGTCTAACGGTTAAACCAACGAACGTTAAATACTTATTTCGTGAAACATATTATATATTTAATAAATATAACGAGTTACATATATTAAATATACAATAAACGTACTCTTCGTGTCTTAACGTGTGTACCCCCAATAGGCTCACGTATTTCCGGTCGTATAACATGTGTTTCCGCATCCCAACAGCTCCCAATTGGGAGTAAGAGTAGCACACTCCATTTATACCAACAATGGAAACGTCTAGCAACACTCTCATTGTCATAAACTAGAAATACTTAAGATGTTATTTCAAGAAAAACTCTCAGCACAATGGTTATGTATTACTTGCTATTATCATCTCTTTGTTACAGATACCATTAAACCATGGATATGGATCCTAACTCATTCCATATAGTTTAACTATTTAGATTCTTGTTATAGAAGTTAATTCAGATCTACCAAACGTAATCAAGAATCATCTTGAATTACACTTTGGGTGCGGCCACACAATCATCTGATTAATTCTGGAGAGGTGCCAAAGTATCATTCTTCACATATCAAGTGGAGGAACAAATTATTTATTGACTACAAGTGTTGTGGATGCTGCTTTACATCACTTTCAAGAATAACCTTTGTAACTACCATTTTTAGGTTAGCGTTTAACTTATAATCAAAAAGTGATATCCACACATGCAGAACTTGTTTGCATTATTTAACCATTTTTGATATCTTACTCATGACAATGATCCAAAAGTAAATATTCAAAGGTTGGGACGTCCAATATGCATCCCTTGTGAATAACATATGAGTTTGGCGGGGAACCATTCATGTATTCATAATAATACAACCAACACTCACATTTGCCTTAATGTAATAATATTATCATATTGTTACCCGACAATGGACATATTTAGAATGATAAAATCATTCAAGGATTAAACATGCAAATATAGGATAACAATTATTATATGAATGAAAACAAATACCAAGTATCTTTATTCATCAGAAAATAAAAATTGTCTTACAATCCCAATTATCCAAATACTAATAAAACAGATATGCATAAGACTAATTAGTAAGTTGAAATCTAATGTTTCCAACATTCGCAACTCTTTCTTTACAAGACAACTAAATAGTCATCTGGGTAAACTTTTCGAATACTTGTTTCAAATTCATAAATTGTGATAGATTTTAATGATATGATGAGTGTCTTATCTCACATGTGCATACTATTGCAAGTGTCATAGTATGGAGATGTCGTAATACCTTTTATTGGGTATTTGAAGTCAACGACATACTGACAGTCATCTTTATAGTTTCTTAAAATATAAAGTATTCACATTCTTTAATGTCATTGCAACAATTCTCTTAACTGAGCGTATACAGTTAACAGATTGATCATAAATGATGAAATCCTATTTTAAATAGGATTGATTATCCTCTAGCATCATTGTACACAAACAACACTATACCTTATATAATTCGTAAACGTTTGTTTTAACAATCATCTAAATACTCTCAATTAGATACGGTTTTTGTTAGCTCATCTTGCTCTCGTGCAAAAGTAACAACCAGTCTCATACACAATATAATGTACATGATGAATCCTTAGTAAAACACAAGGTTTCCATTCATGTATTAAATTATCTCAAGTGAAATATATCTTTTAAGACTTGACTCAATGATATATTGCATTGTGTTGGACTTAATCACCGCATATGTTTATTTCAACAAACATTTATTCTAAGGTTGTTTGTTTTATTCCCTAAATTCCCATGTGAAGTTTTATTCCAACCTCAAGGATTAACATCTAGCTTATATGGAATGATACTTTCAATATGTTACACAACATATGAATTTTAAGAAAAAAACATAGTGCTCCCACTTGATGTCAGGTGTACTTAGGAGTTAGTTTAATTTAATCAAAAATCATATTGTAATTAAACTTAAGATCTCAGCTCCTAGATGCATGATCTAATCCACACTTGGATTCTTTTATCTTGTATGCTTTATAAATATTATTTTGAACTCATAACCCTTTTCGATTACACACCGTCCTCGCAAAGGTAATCATTGAGGAAAGAGTTATGAAACCTAGTTGCCATATTTCATATTCATAAAAACATGTATGACAATTAATCATCTTTATATAATTAATGCGTGTAGAAATTTTTTTTAATCATAGTCGATTACTTCAGTAAGATTAATTTTTTTTATCATCAGTCAGGCATTAATATGTATACAATTTTGCCCTTATGAGCCTTTCTTCAAAAGAAACTCATTCTAACCTTATAATTTTACTGTTTGGTGAAAGATCAATCAAGCTTAAAGCATTAATTATTCTTTTAAGGGTTCCATCTTATCATTCATATTTCCAAGACATTCATCAGATTCAAGATATGATAATTTATCTTATTAGTTAGCAGGTTTGCTATGACCCTCTAACTTATATTCCTCAGCATTAATATTAAAATATCACTCTATTGATGAGGCATCCTTGCGGATTTATAAATGAGAGTTACATTATACTTTGGTTCGACATTTACATGTTTAGCCTTAGTATGACATCAACAAGTGAATTCAGAAGGTTATGTATTTTGTTCTTGAATATCTTCAAGATTTATAGATGCTCCCACTTACTTTTGTAAGTAGAGAAAATTATCTTCAAGATTTGTAGATGCTCCCATTTACTTTTGTAAGTAGATATAATTCTCTAAATACTAAGTATTTAAGTAACAATAAATTATTCTTAAATGAGAAATTCAAAACACATTTTATAGTTCTCATCTCTAGCTTGTTAATAATATACTTCATAAGATATTAACAAATTTCAAAACTTTAATAAAGACATAATGAGATTCATCCCAATCGATAAATAGATAATGTCCTGAATACCTTCTAGGTTGAAACTATATTGAGTGTATCCATGACACACATAATTTTCTAACCTTGATAGATTTTGGAGGTAGAGCAATTAAAGTTATCAGAAATCAAACAATATGAATATAGTTTGTTTTAACACATTAGACATACCATAATAATGTGGTATTCTATGAGTATTAGAATTGTGAGACTACATCAAAATTCCTTAAATAACTTAATCGTCATTAGGTCAAATACTTGCCAGTTGGGTCAAGCCAAATTGAATACAAAGTATTTTAAAACCAAGTTTATGCTATGACGTATATTTCTTTGAATAGTAGAATAACTCTATGTTCATGTGTTTCAAGAAAACAGAACATGTCAAGTATAAGTTACAAGTCTTTGAATAATTCAAGGACATCATGTTTATGTGTTAACAAGAAGACATAACAATTTTACTACTTACTTTATGTTATGAGTCATTGATAAATTTAAGGACTTTATATTCATGTCATAACCGGAAAACATAAATATAGTAACTAAAGTAATACTCTTGAGTTTAATAGTAATTTCAAGTTAATTTCATACTTCATAATTATGATTAATATAATTAAACCAAATTATATGACTAAACATGTAAGTCTAAATTTAAGTAGCTTACATTATATCTTGACATTTAAAAGTAAATAGTCAACAACATCTTGTGGTGTAATCCTAGTAAATATTACTTTCCTTACCTTGCGGTCAAAGAAACTAATAAGTCATATTTTATAATGTTGTTCCTTGGCACACATTAAGATTTCTCCCACTTTGTACTACAAACATTTATTTACTGTAAAAAACAATTCACAAGCGCATAATGTATAAACTATATGATATGTCATAGATATTGATCAGCAAGTAGATTTTAGAACCATAACGTTTAATAAGGAAGTGTAAGATTATTATTTTATAGATAAACGTCCCTCAAGCAAATTCCAAAAGGGAAACTTGTATCTTATAAAATAAAAAGCCATGTTCCTTTAAACAATTGATGCAGGTCTGAAAGACGTCACAGAACTTACAATCCCCTACATTGGAACCTAGTCGATGAATGGAGTATAGCAAACTCGAGGTTGGTGATCTTCTCTAGGAATAATGGAAAGGCTCGAACACGTCAACAAAATTCTAAGGTAGAGAAGATTTTTTTTTTGTTTTTTATTTTATAGAAAGTAAAATCAATAGTTTGAGGGTGTTTGATGTTACTAATATATTAAAATATTAAAATCTTATACTACTTTGATAACTTATGATAAACAGAATGAGTACCTATATCATGCAACTACTCCCTCAAATTGCTCTCCTTACATTTGTTGCTTGGTCACACTATGATGATCTATTAATATATTCCAAGTCCCCATGACATGTACACGAACCGCCGTCTATTTAATATTCCTTAGCAACGCACAATAAGGTAGTATAATGACTATTACAAGGCCATACAAATATATAAAATCATATAAATATCTTAAGAGTGGATCAACCATATTAATAAAGTAGTATGAAGAGACTATTACCGATGTATCCTTCTACACTACTCAACATTTCCCCTAACGTCTAGCAATTTAATATCTTACCTAGTTTTTTTTCTAGATCCTACGCGCACAACCATCAGACAAAAGCACATCAAAAGGATCTACACCAAATTCATGCAACATAATAAATACAAAGAGGGTGTATTTTTTTTTTACCTAGCAATTAAAGAGAAAGTAAGAACATAATCAACCAAACACATATAGAACATATTGAATGATTTAATGATGAGAACAATTTTACTTTGATTAAACATGGATTAAGGTAGTTACAATAGGTTTTGAGCCCTAAAAGGCGACCTAAAAACTGCTAAATACTAGGTTTGTCTCCCTAAATTTAATACTAAGTACACACTTAAAACCCTGATTTTTGGTTAATATATATAGGAAATCTTACAACGACATCGTCTTTGTAAGTCTACCCGTCGATCACATAGATGATTCTAGATCCTCTTAGAGTCGGCCACGTCTGACGTGCGTATCAATTTTTTGACGCCCACTATAGATCACGACGTGGTTGTCTTTATCCTGCAACGCCGTCTCCACGTTCTATGAACACGATTCTTCAAGAGATTTGGTGTAAGTCTATAATCTTGTCTATTTCTTTTCTAAATGAGCCCAAGTCACGTGTATTTCCTCCAAATGCTATCCAATTTCTAAAAACCTAAAAACAAACAATTAAGCACATAATCTGGGCATATTTGCATGATTTAGGGGGTTAAATGACCCCAAAAGAGTGTATAAAATGACACCTCATCAAATACCCCTACACTTGGGATTTGCTTGTCCTCAAGCAAATGGGCTTTTCTACCTAGATAATAGCAATGTTGGGGTCATTTAACCTACTCTTTAAAAGCATTTTACAACACAACCTTTTAGACCTTGTAATTAAAAGCACGGAAAGTATATAATATCACCTCACATAAGTGTTTGGGATTCTCTCTTTCACTCGGGTGTATAATAAATTATAACAACTATGAGAAACAAAAAATTAACACTTATTACCTATCATAGCATAAAGATCAAAACCTCCATCGCTAGGCGTAAGTACTAGTCATTACTGTCAAAGAGGTCTTTTTAAAGGGTTGTGGGATGTAGGTGTAAGATAACATTAACGGAAACAGAAACGGATGGGATACATTTGGGGAGTGGCTTTTGGGTGAATTTGAGGTGAAAGGGTTAGCTAATTATTTATAAGAATACACGCTGATTTGGTTGCTAAGCCAAAGATTCGTACAAAATATACAAACTCTACATCAATCTTTTTCTTTTTCTTTTCTTGACTCTAATATAAACATAAGCAAATGGCAGCCCATACATTTTTTTTACTTTTTTTATATACATATTTTTTTCGTACACTTTTTCCCTGTCATTCCTTAAACATATAATACATCATGGGGGTTTATAGATACACCCCTACACTTGAACTTTTATATACTCGATAATTACAATCTAACTAATGACCTGATTTAAGGTAGATCAACATAACATGGAGCTTATTGAGCTCTATTAGGGGTAGTAAGTTACTTCTTCCCTAATTCTTCATAAGATGAATACTACCGTGAATCCCTATCGTCCCAAAACTGTGTTTACAAGGATAAGGAATTAGCAACAGTGTACTCAATAATTAACTTGGGTTACATACATGATAGGCTAAGGCGATTTGGTTGTAACGATTGGTTTAAGGGTTGACAATGCTCTTCATTAATAGTCCGGCTTAACCAGAAAATTACAAAAACCGTGAAAAAGGATAGGCTCGAAGGGTTGTACTAGGGGTATCCAGCACAAAAATTAGTGCATGGCAAGGGTGTGGGTGGTTATATGATCGGTGTGACCATAATAACAATTACAGGTTTAAAACATGGGTTAATCCTAGTGCCTCTTATCTAGCAAATCCTAATACTTACTATGCGGTCTCGGGATGCATCACAAAAACAAGTTCTAGAATTTAATATACTATCGGTACACTCATATAATTTAATACCGATACCAATGCTCCAGAAAAGGCGACAAAGACCATACGTACACATCCGTAATGACGGAATAGACACATATGACTGCATTGGAACCTTATCTCGAGAAAGCTAAAGGTATAAACTATCTTGGGTATCAATAGTGGATACCTGAATTCCTAATGATCTAAAGGCGAACCTCACATTTTTAGGGTGGAATTTTGAGGGTTTTTGTGCTAATCATACACATTCCTATCCATGAGATGCTATTAATACTCGGTTTTTGTCGGTATGTGTCATAAAAAAATTCAAATTTTGGTCAAAATGACCTTTTTATGCTATGTTTTGATATATATTACCCATCATTTTAAGGAACAAGCAAATGACAAATGAAGGAATAGTTTCTGAGGCTTGTTTCCCCCCACACTTAAGTTGAACATTGTCTCTAATGTTCTATAGAAGTACCCGTAAAAACGAATAAAGGGAAAATAAAACAAGTAAAAAAACTAGTACTCCCCTGGTTTGCTTAATAATAGAGAATAAACATGCGATAATTAATTAAATCGTCCTCCAAGAGTCATCTAATGAAACTTCCTAAGAACTTCCAAGCTTCTTCTCATCAAATATAACCTGTAATCACAGACAAAGACAACTACACCAAGCATAAAATTGGCAGGATAAATATATATATACAACGAGTATTTAGGGTTTGACTCTATGAAAGCAGTAAATATATGATGAGAGTAATGATGTAATCATAGATTTATGCAGGTTTATAAAAGAATTACAAATTTTAAATGTTGTGCAAACTATTTTTCAATAATACTTGAAAATTTTCAAATTTTCTTGTAGCTGGGCTTACGACGCCGTCAGGAAGAATCCTGACGCCGTCTCGAGGCTTTGAGAGAAATTTTATTTTCATTTTCTTTGAAAAAAAAACTTCCTGCACTTGATTATATAAGTTATTTTCTGTATGAAATTGCTGCATGAAACATGGGATTAGTCATTATAATCATATGACTCGAAACTGACGCGAATTAATCAAACAATTTATTTTAAATGTTTGAATTGGTTCTTAAAAACCAGATAGACCCCTTACACTTATTTTGTTGCAAAATACCTTTGATTGTAAATAAGACGAAGTTACAAACAAACAAAGCATGATTACAAATTGATGAATTCAAACATAAAAGGATAAATGAAAATAATTAAAACACAAGACAGTCCTAATATGCGGGAAAAATAAACATTGGGTTGCCTCCCAAGAAGCGTTTTTCTTTATTTATGAGTCTTGTAGCTAGACTCGAAGTCACACGTCCTTGCGTGACTTCTCCTTCATCATCCAGTGTTATATCGTCATGTTTATTAGTTTCCAACACATCCTTTTGGTATGGTTTCACCCGTTGTTTATTTATAATGAATACATTCCCATCCTTATCGTAAAGCTCAATTGCGCCATTTTTTAGGTCCTTTCTTACCGAGAATGGCCCGTACCATCTTGACTTTAGCTTTCCTAGGAGTAACCTTAAACGTGAATTGAAGAGAAGTATCTTATCGCCTTTTTCATAGTTAATCGGTGTTTTTATCCGTTTATCGTGCCATCTTTTTGTTCTTTCCTTATAAGAGATGAAGGATTCATAAGCATCAAGCCTCATTTAATCCAGCTCATTAATTTGTAAGAACTAATTTGCTCCAGCTTTGGTAAGGTCCAGGTTATAGTTGTTAATTGTCTAGTAGGCTTTGTGCTTGAGTTCGACTGGAAGATGACATGCCTTGTCATAGATTATTCTAAATGGGGTTATTCCCAAAGAGGTTTTAAAGGCCTTTTAGAATGCTCATAAAGCATCATCGAAAGGGTAGTACTCGGCTAGCTAAATAGTTAGCGTAGTTGGCATACCGTGGTCCGTTATTCTTATTAGAGATTGCCATTAGTCGTTCTTCAGGAAACAAGTCTCGTATTTCAGCCTTGGTCAGCTTCCCTAGATCTGGGTTTTCTAGTCGGAAGAGGTGATCGGCTGCGAGATTTTCAGCACCTTTCTTATCGCGGATCTTGATATCGAATTCTTGGAGTAGCAGGATCTACCTAATCAATCATGGGTTTGCATCTTGTTTCATGAAAATATACCGCAAGGCAGAGTGATCCGTGAAAACGATAGGCTTGGATAAGACCAAGTATTGGCGGAATTTGTCGAATGCGAAAACAATAGCCAAAAGCTCCTTCTCGGTCATTGTGTAGTTCTCTTGGCTTCGTTCATCGTTTTGCTGGCATAATGTATGGTCTTAAAATTCTTGTCGATCCTTTGCTCTAACACTGCTCTGACAGCATAATCACTTGTGTCGCACATGAATTCGAATGACAATGACCAGTCTGGCTTGATCATGATTGTGGTATGTGTTAGTTCATTTTTTAACTTATTGAAGGCCTAGATACATTCTTCAGAGAAGTTGAATGGGGCATCTTTTACCAGGAGCTGGGTCATAGGACGTGCGACTTTTGAAAAATCTTTTATGGATCTTCTATAGAAACCAACATGTCCTAGAATGCTCCGGATGACTTTCACGTTCGTGGGATATGGTAGTTTCGAGATTAACTCAATTTTTACTTTATCGAACTCAATCCCTTATCCCGAGACCTTATGACCGAGGACGATTCCTTCCTTTACCATAAAGTGGCACTTTTCCCAGTTTAGCATGAGGTTGGTCTCCTCACATCTTTTTAGCATCTTTTTTAGGTTCTTTAGGCAGTGGTCGAAGGAGTTACCGAAGACAGAGAAATCATCCATGAATACGTCCATGCTATCCTCGATTAGTTCATGAAAAATGGTTGTCATACAGCGCTGGCAAGTTGCAGGCGCGTTGCATAATCCGAATGGTATTTGTTTGTATGCGAAGGTGCCATATGGGCATGTGAATGTGGTTTTTTCTTGGTCTTCCAGAGCAATAGGGATCAAGAAATACCCTGAAAACCCCTTAAGAAAACAGTAGTATTCTTGCCCCGCTAGGCGCTCGAGCATCTGATCGATAAACAGGAGGGGAAAGTGATCTTTCCGAGTTGCGTTATTTAATTTACGATAGTCGATGCATACACGCCATCCAGTGACCGTCCTTTGTGGGATGAGCTCGTTCTTCTCATTCGTTACTATGGCCATTCCCCCTTTCTTTGGGACAACCTGGACAAGACTCACCCAAGGACTGTCGGACAAGAGGTAGATTAATCCTGCATCAAGTAGCTTTATGACTTCCTTCTTTACTACCTCCTTGATGTTAGGGTTTACTCGTCTTTAAGGTTGGACACTTGGTTTGAACTTGTCTTCCATAAGTATTTTGTGAGTACAGAAGGATGATTCGATCCCTTTTATGTCTGCAATACTCCAGGCGATTTCCCCTTTATGGTTTTTAGGACTTCGAGAAGCCTGGCTTTCTCGACAGCAGATAACGCAAAGGAGATGACCACTGGGAGTTGGTCGTTTTCTTAGAGGAAAGCATACTCAAGGTGTTCGGGTAATTCCTTCAGTTCTAGTTTGGGTGGTTCGATGCTTGAGGGTTTCAATCGATTTTTTGGGGCTTTCCAACCAAGTGGCTCAACCGGCTTTGTCCTAGGGTAGAAAGAAACAACTTGTACTTCATTAGAATCTCCCTCTTCTTCTACTTTAGCCCATTTTCCATCATGATCGATAATGTCAACCCATTGTTCTCAAAAAAGCTTTGCGGTGTGATCGGAGCAGTACAGATAATCATCACGGGAGTGTTTGGATTTCATGAGTTTCCTAATGTTAAAGGTGACAGTTTTATTTCCGACTCTTAGACTTAACTTTCCCTCGTGAACGTCAATTACAGCCTGTGCTGTGGCGAGGAAAGGTCGTCCCAAAATGATCTGAACTAGCTCGTCTTCGTCCATTTCCAAAATTACGAAATCAACCGAAAATATGAACTTATTTACCTTCACCAAAAGATTCTCGCAGACCCCGATAGGGTATTTGATGGATCGGTCAGCCAGCTGAATACTTATTTTGTTGGTTTTAGTTTAGAAATTCCTAATCATCAAAAGAGAGAGTGTGGCATAAGATTGATACTTGCCCCTAAATCAGCCATGACGTTCTTTACTGCCAAAGGTCTGATAAGACATGGTAGTGTGAAACTTCCTGGGTCTCCCTCTTTTTGGGGTAAGTTCCTTTGGATGATAGCGGAACATTCTTCACTAAGTTTGACTGAAGAGGTTGCTTTCTCGAGTTTTCCTTATGGGAAAAAAGGTCTTTTAGAACCTTGGCTCCCTTTGGCATGTGGATTATGGCTTCTAAAAATGGAAGATTGATATGAATCTGCTTAAAGATGGATAGAAGCCGCTCATCTTTGTCATCCCTTTTTTGTTTCCTGAATTGGGAGGGGACAGGCAGGTTTGTTGACTTAAAGGGTTGATAGAAAAAGGGCGACTGGGGGTTTCTTCATCTTGTATAATGCTTGATTCTGCATCCTTAGGTACTTCTTTTTCAGTCGTCCTATCAGCGTGGTTGGCAGGCGTTGATTGCGATGGGGCTGGGAAAGGGGGTCTCGAGTGCTAACTCTAGATCTAGTTGTTATAGCAAAAGTCGGTGCCTCTGGTTCAGGGGTTTCGCTTTTCCCGATCATGGAGAAGATTTAGGAGAATTGCTCATGCATTTCCTTACAATGCTAGTCGAGCATTTCTCCTATACCTTTCGTGTGGAATTTATTTTCGAGCATGAAGTTGGCGAGTTCGTCTTCAAACTTGCTTCTAACAACCCATTCAGTTCCATCCTCTCCCTCTTTTTGTTTGCTATTCCCCCATGGCGGGACATCGTCGTTCTGATAGAACCTCAGAAGGGAAGGGTCGTCACAGATATCTCCCCCGGATAAGCATACCTGCTCAGCTGGGTTGTTCTGTTTGCATTCTTCGGCCTCGTAGGGTCCTTCATAGTAATCGCAAATAAGGTAAGGGTTTTTCAACCCAACCTCTCGAGTAGGTGTTTCGAGGTAGGAGATTTGGTTGCAGGCCCTTTTCAGACGTCCCCTAAATGTAGGTTGTATTACGTCCGTAATGGAAGAAACATTCATGGATGGTAACGGGTTATCCCACATATCGTCTTGGTATTGGATGTATTCTTCTATTTGATTCCACCCCTCTTATTCGGTAAGAGAGTTGAAACTGAATTAAGCGAATTGATCGAGTTTCACACGGTTGTCCAGAGATATATTGTTGTGAAAGATTTGTACCAAGAGCCATTTTTGTATTCCATGATGGGGGACCTGTTTGATCAGGTTCTGGAAACGGATCCAGGCGCTTTTGATGGATTCGTCAGTCCATTGTCTGAATCGAATGATCATATCTCTAAGGGACGAGGTGCGTCCCGCTGGAAAGAAATAATCAAGGAATCGCGATACGAGTTGATCCCATGTCGTACTTTGGGTGGAGGGTATTTTATCAAAGCATGCTGCTGCTTTCCCTTTTAGAGAGATGTGAAAGAAACGCAGCCTAGGTGTATCCCTTGTGGCTCCGTCAGCTTGTATGTTATCAACGATACTTAAGTAGTGCTTGATATGACAGAGTGGGTCCTCGCTTCTTAATCCTTGGAATGTGCATGTTCCTTGAATTAGCAGGATGTCGCGTGAGTTGGCGATTCTTCCTGTTCGTTCGGTTAGGAGGATGATTGGGTTTTGGAAACCGGAAGAGTTGGGGCATGAATTTTCTCATAAGGTTTTGAGAGGGGTTGGCGGTTTGGTTCCGGTGTTGTTGGAAGAGGATGCTTCATCATCAAAGAGGTTTCTTCCGGCTATGGCTAGAGATTCGTTTTGCTATAGACGCCAGGCGGCTCTCCTACGCCTTCAGAATTCTCTTTCGGGTTTGTCGAGGGGTTTTGTTAACCTCCTAACGGTGCTACGTGTCATGGTGACAAATTTACGAAACAGATAACACAAAGAAAATATAGACTACGAGAAAGCTAATGTACTGTAATTAAAATTCTCACTTGGTAGGAACCAAGCGAGTAGAACTAAGTTAAACAATGATCGAAACCTAACTAATCCCCGGCAACGGCGCCAAAAACTTGATGTGAGGGTTGCGAAGACTTCACAGGAAGCTTTACAATCCCCTAGGCAGTGTGCCTAGTCGTTGTAGTGTAGTATAGGCAAGACTCAGAGGTTGTTATCGTTCTCTAGGAGAATAGGTTGGGAAGGCTCAAACACAGTCTAACAAAATTCTAAGGGGTTGAGAGAAGATTCTTTTTGTGTTTTTATATTTTATAGAAAGCAAGTAAATCAATGGTTTTAGAGGTTGGTTTGATTAACTAATAATTAAACTAATTATAATCTATAATATTGGTGATAACTTTATGATAAAAAGAGTTGCTTTGTCACACTTGTGATGATCTGTGTAAGTATTTCCTAAGTCATGAACGGATTACACGAACCCGTCGTCTATTTAATATTCCATTAGGGCAACGCACAAGTAAGGTAGTATGAAGACTATTACAAGGCCCTTAGGAGTATATTAAATACATGTAAAATATCTTAAGAGGGATCAACCATATTAGGGGTAAGGTAGTATGAAGACTATTATCGATGCTATCCTTTCTACACTACTCGCGTTTCCCTATACGTCTATGCCAATTTAATATCTTATGGCTAGTTTTCTAGATCTTAACGTGCACATCTATCAACAAGAAGTAACATCAAAAGGATCTACAACCTAAGTTTCATGCAATCATAAGTAAATACAAAGGAGGGTTTAGCCTAGCATGTTAAAGATAAAGCAAGAACATAAATCAATCAAACAACACATAGACATATTGAATTATTAATGATAAACAATCTTACTTGATTAAAACATGGATTAAAGGTAGTTACAATAGGGTTTTGAGGCCCTAAAAATGACCTAAAAAGCTGCTAAAACAATTGGGATTCGTCTCCCTAAATTTATACAAAGTTACACACTTAAAACCTTAATTTTGGTTTAATATATAGGAAAATCGCTGCGACGGCGTCGCTTTGAAGTCCTGACGCCGTCGTCGCGTAGATGATTCTAGGTCCTCTTTAAGTCGGCCACGTCCTGACGCCGTCACTAGATTTCTGACGCCGTCATTAGATAGATCACGACGACATCGCTTTATGCCTGCGACGCCGTCTCCACGCTCTGTGAACACGATTCTTCAAGAGATTTGGTATAGGTCCGTAATCTTGTCCGTTTCTTCTCCAAATGAGCCCAAGTCACGTGTATTTCCTCTAAATGCCATCCAAGTGCTAAAAACCTAAAAAACGATTAAGCACATAATCTGTGCATATTTGCATGATTTAAGGGGTTATAGTGTATAAAATGACACCTCATCAACAATGGTTGTTCATATTCGGAAAGTAATGAATTATTTCAAAGCAAGCAAGAAATAATATGGGTAACTAACAAGGAAATAAATCATGTAGCTCCTACTGAATTTGACAACATTACATGAATGTCTTTTCAGTAATGAAAATGCAAACCTTCCACTGGATTTGTCAACATTGTAAGTGTTACATCACTAGTAGAAAGCAAATAGCGATTTATTTACTTTCCTACTCTCTTAGAATGCCTACAAGTAGCAATGTACTTAGGTATTGAACAGAGTACATGAAGTTCTACTTATGTAGATGAGGGACTAGCCATCCATGCTTTCATTAACTTGAACTTTTAGCATGCAATTCCTCCTTAATCGTTCTGCCTAGCCACAAGGGTGTTAAGCACCATAAGGAATGAATCGAGTCTAAGAAAAATACCTAGAAGACCTGCTAGCAATTTTCTTTACTCGTTGCGGTTTAAACTCATACATTGTGACAAGTGCAAGATGTCATTATTTTGGTAGCTATAGATAAAATATTATCTAGTTACCCAAAATATTTTATCTTTCAAAGATTTTAGAACCGGAAAAAGGGTAATGAAAGATTGAAAGTGAGTTTAAATATAATTGAGAAAAAAAATTCAATTACAACCCTATCTTATTCTTGTCAACCAATGAGAAGAGATAGGATTAAGTCTCACTCTTTCTTACCAGTAAAAGAGACTATGTTAGTCTTTTCAAGAAAAACAAACTTTCGTTTACGAATTATATGTTGCAATAACACAATTAATCAGAATATAAAAAGTTCAATTTAGTATTTTCGATAATTAAATTCTTGAAAGAATTAACTACCCAATTAATTACTAATAAGACTAAGATCCAACTTGACCTCCCACTTTTTATAGAAGGTTTGACCAACGTGTAAGCAAGTAGGGCAATAGGTAAGCGGCGTGCATTAATTGCATTGTAAATGGCTAAATGCAACTCTTAGTTTTATGAGACAAATGACTTTAGTAACTCATATAGTAATGTCATGTACATGTTTTGTCTCATCTTATGCCTCGGGTCCGAGGTCTGACCATGTAACTCGATTTAAGTCCACAAAAAAATAACTTGCAAAAATTGACATAGATCTGACCTATAGAAAAAATTTGCCATGGTTGGAAAGGCCTTGAAGTCTGACCAGAGAGGTCAATCTTAGTTTGGTTAGCATAGACTTAAAATTTCACATAGGGGTATACACATAAGTTGATAAAAACATGTGTAAAAAATGTGTACAAAGAAGCATGCAAAACATCTTTGTATCACTAGTTAAGAAAAACATTTTGTTAACTTTAGTTTTTAAATGTGCTAATATCGCGGGAAAACATTAAAAATTGACCAAACCCTATATTGTACTCTTACATGTGTTCGAAGACACAAGTTCTTCCAATAATTGCCTCATATGCCGAAGCATGTAGTGGTGCGGGAAAAGATTAAAGGTCAATTAAACCCTAGATCTCCATTAAAGCCATGGTCAATAAAGCGATGGTCAGTAGTGATTCATCATTGATAAGAGCATAAAACATTAAATTTTCAAGAAAACAAGTTTCATAGTTTTATGTTCGTATTTATATGTCCAAGAACAAGTTTTACAAATAACACATTGCAGGTCACTAGAAGTTTGTTGGGAATAAAGGCCTCTCAAGTTTCTACTGCTGGTTGAAGAAACTACTGCTGGTGAAGATTAGAGAAAACAGTCTAAGTTATTAGTACTGTTAGTTATATAGTTAGTATTGCTAAAGTGATATGCATGAGATATATTAGGAATAGATATGCATTGATCACTTGACGCATTTTGTAAGCCCATTAGGGTTTCTTGGTGTATAAAAGAAACTCTAAGGCATAGTTAGAAATATATATAGATCTAGAAATCATTTTCTAATAGTTAGTTAGTATTCATAGTTTCAAGGTTATTCTATAACTTTGATTGTGTTCAATATATTAAAAGTTTAACAAGATCTTGTTTTACTGTTTTATTGTTCTTCTTAGTATTACAAACTAATTTCCGCATAGTTTGTAGTATTCACAATCTCAGTTTCTATTATAGTTGTTTTGGATCTATCCAACACAACTAAGCTTTAACAAGCTAAGTAAGATGTGTTCAGAAGGGATCAACAAGTGGTATCAGAGCTTGTTGAGAAACTTTGAATAAGAAGAACTCTAACTCTACTCAAGATCTGTTAGTCAAAGAAAAGATGGAGTCACAATAAGAAACTACCCAAACGGTGTCTGCACTAAACTTCCAGTACTCAAAACTAAGGAGTATGATCTATGGAGCATGAGGATGGAACAATACCTTACTTTCACTGATCACGCCCTTTGGGAGGTAATAGTAAATAGTGATTCAGTTATACCAGTTACATCAGCTAGTGCCGATGCTGAAGGTCCTATTCCTCCTAAAATTGCTGAACAAAAGCTAGCCACACTACAAAAAAAACGCCATCTAGTGACACACAAAAAGTGCCACTATATACAAAATAAGTGCCACTAAAGGCTGGTGTGGGAATTAGTGGCAGAAAAATAAGTGTCACTAAGCGCGCTGCCACTAAAGGGTTTTTGTGGCACTTTTTGTTGTGTTGCTGTAGCCATTCAGGGCTTTAGTGGCATTTTATTTTGTGTTGCTAATGTCTTTCATAGATATAGTGACACTTAGTTTGAGTCATTTTTCAATACCCGGCAAGATCAGTTGCTTGTTTTAATGGCAAATATTTTGTACCATGGAAACACTTCACATCACAAATTTTCTCCCAAAGTAACACTTATGCATTTCTGGAAAGCTTATTATATAGATTATCAAATTACTTTCAACAATAACAAAAAAAAATTGGTAAAGAAAAAAAAACAAATGATAACGTCATTTTTATTAATTCAGATAGGAGTACATTTAAGATACACCAAGGTTCTTCAATATATACAAGACAGAAATACATAACAAAATTGCATAAGTCGACTAACAGGTATTCTCGGAACATGTCCAAAGATAAGCCTATATATCTCATCAGAAATCTAAAGCTACCAAGTAAGCACCAATTTCATCCAAGGCTATAAACCTAGATTCTTGTATCTCCCGACTCCTCCATCTGTAAATAAATGAAGAAAGAACGCAAGTTATTAGAATCTAAGATTAAGGTATCCACAAACATCTATGCCATCATAATTCTCACTGTTTGAAATGATAAGCTGAAGAGATGACAACATTTCTTATATAAACTATGCAAACTGTTGATTAAAATAACATATTAAGTGTTCAAGAGAAAGCGTATGTACCTTTAAAAGACGGAAGACGGGTTCAAACGCAACTAATTTGTTGGGGATACACAAGTACATAAAAAGTGCATAAGAGCAAACTTAGGAGACTAATTACAATTCGTAGATAAGTTATCATGAGTCTGTAACTAGAAAAAGAAAAAAAATGATCACCACAAGTTAAGGTATCGCAAACGGATATGTAAAATACCATTACGACATCAACATATGTAAATTTAAGTGCTAACCAGATCAAATCAAAAAACATATTACCACTACATGAGCAAATTTATCGTAAACAAACATCCATTGTTACAAGTGCGGCAGTATCTTGGTATATTTCTCTTAGTTCCAGCACAAATATTTTTGCACTGCCTATTGATAACATAGTTGTACAAACTTAGTGATCTCTAAGGAATATAAATAGCTTATTACTGTTTAGAATCAAAACACTATCAATTTCAAAGAAGTTTTCTCACTAATCGAA
>BQNB010136021.1:0-18062 GCA_026074375.1 Tanacetum coccineum
CCTATATCTTGATTGTTGTACTTTGAAGTAGCACCCCAATGTTACCATTCCGCTGCTACCTGATTTTGGGGGTGTTACAGTTTGATTTCTTGTAAGTTCATGAAATGAGAATGAATATGGATTGTAATTGAAGTGTATGACTTGCTCGTAACTTGTACTTGATGGTTTGTACAAGATTTCTTAGGAAAACAGAGATAAAATGGCTATTTTGAATATCATGCTTAATGACTTGTACATTGTGCTTTTAAGGACTTGTACCTTGACTTGGAGGGAGTTTATATTTCAAATGGGATGTTATATTACTTGTACATATGCTTTAGTAGCTTGTGCATTCACTTTAGATATTAACTTTTCATGAAATTAGGGTTTAGAGGTATACGATAACGGTTTAAAGCCCGTCTTGATATAACGTTGCAAATGATACATTATATGAGTAATGATATTAAGATATTGTCTTGATATGTTATGATGTTTGCTTGACATATATGTAGATAGGATTGACATAGGTAGGTTGCGTGAGCTCGTTAACTTTAGTTATGCAAGTAATGAAGCGAAAAATTTCCCTGAAAAAGGTGGTTCATATATAATAGATAGATAGTACATTGCATCTAACTTAATAGATGGATATTTACATTGATGAAAATTACGGGTTGTTATAGAAGGTACACACCATAAGTTAAATCAGTTGACCAATAAGTTACGTACTATTTAAGTTGACCACTTATTTTTTTTTACATAAATGGGTCGAGGTCACGACCGGGTTTGGTAAACAATCAAAAGCAAAAATCCAACTATTGGTTTTTAAATAAGAAGAAAAACTTTTTAATTTTTAACATTTAATCCTATTTGACCCTATACATTACTCCATTCATTTCATCATTTTATACACAAATTCAAACCATTTTTCTATTATACTTCTCATCTTTATTTACAATATCTAACAAAACTCCCAAACCAAAACCCTAAAATTCCGACGCAAGAAAGCGTTTCACATTTAACATCGGATCCAAATTCCCAATTATCTGATGTCTCACCACCCGTTCGCTTTTGACCCACAACTTTCGTTTATCCATCACAACAACAACAAAAACAACCTTATTATTAAAATCATCCATTCACTCCTCTGTATAACAACCAACCATCTTTTTACCAATAACAAAATGCAATGTATGGTCTGTCTTTCGATTCACCATCTCCGTCTCCACAACCAAATCAAGGGTATTCTTCGCTTAACCATATTAATCTTGATATGGATATGGATAATTTGTTTGGTACTGAAGAATATTATGCGGGATAAGGTTTCGGCGGATATCAAGATTATTATACGGGTCAAGATTATTCTATGGCTCACGATTCGACTCACGGTTCGGGTATGGGCGGTCCATCCGATCCCGTTGAAGACTACTAACATGTTGAAGAGGTGGCTCCCGTCAAAGCTACGGTAGGTTTCAAAACGTCATCAAAAGGCCAAGACGAATAAAGCTTCAAAACCATGGACAATAGCGGAAGAGGTCGCGTTTTGTAAAGCGTTGTGCGATGTTTCGGAAAACAACATCAGAGGAAACACTATGAAGACGAGGGGTTTTGGTTGGCGGTTCTGGATTACTTTGAGAAAGAAACGAGGGAACATATCGCCATCACTAGCAAATGGAAACATATGGTTCGTCCTAAAATTGGGCAATTTTGTGTCGTTTATGATATTGTCGAACGAAGGAACTAAAGCGGGTTATGTAACCTCACTTTGTTCCAAACTGAGCAACGGGTTAAACCCGAACCAAAATGAATAAGCCGACCCGAACCGAAAATCGAAATTGACGAAAACGAGAATCGAACTGAAGTTAAGAGAGCGAAACTGAAACCGAACCAAAGTTATGAGAGAGAAACCGATTTAAATACTTCATGTGTATTTTGCCTTATTTTGACCCGATCTGACCCGAGAAAAAATAAAACCGAAAACGGTAATTATATAAAACCGAACCGAATAGTATATTAATAAAGCCGGATCAAATAAAAGGGCGACCCGTAGAGAAAGAAACAACCCGAGATTCGTTTCTTGAGGAAAAAGCCAGAGAGAGATCAAAGAAAAGGGTTTTTACACGAAACCCTCAATTCATTCATCACCAAATCAAGAAAGAAAGCAATGGATGTGATAAAATCGCAGCAGCTGTCGGTACGAGCAATAGAGAAAGTGGTGGTACATCCATTAGTACTATTAAGCATTGTTGACAACTACTACAGAGTCGCTAAAGATACTCGTAAACGTGTTGTTGGTGTTCTTCTTGGCACCTCTTTCAAAGGCACCGTTGATGTTACCAACAGCTACGCTGGTTAGTGGATCTCTATTCTTTTTTTTTTTTTTTAATTTCAAGTTTCGATTTTTATTATTGTTAATTGTTTATATGAACCTTAAAAAGTTTTATTAGGATAAAAGATATGGTTTTTAGCTTCATTTTGATTAATCAAAGCTAATAGGGCTAATTGATTCCAACGATTTACCAAGTGTTTGTGTAACTTGGGTAGTAGAAAATATTTAAAAGTTTAGTTTTTTATTCTTGTTAATTGTTCAGATAAAAGATGTTACTTTTGTTGGAGTGATAGATATTCACATAAGAAATATGTATGTATGTTTAGGTCACAGATTGAAATTTGAAAAATTTGTTTATGAATGAGCAGTAATATCCTCTTTTAAGAGGAAATCAACTTCAGTTAGACTGACAAAAAAGCAAGGTTATAAATAGCTTGAGGCGCATGACCGAGCCTCGCGCCTAGGGGCGGACACAAGGAGGGGAAGGGGAGTGTGGCCCCTTGCGAAAAAGATTCTAGTGTAAAATTTTGCCCCCCGTAAGAACCACTTTGTAGTGTAGTTTCTAAAAATTATCAAAGTGTGCCCCCTCGAGCAAAACTTTCTGGCTCCGCCCCTGCTGCCTGGATGCTATTACTAAGCTGCATGCAGGAAAAGATAAGCCAAAGGTTACAAAAATAGACCACTACGTAAATTCGTACATCTGTTGATAGAAATATGATTCTATATCCCATTCTTTCTAGTAACCCCTGTATGGCTGGTATGTGGAATGTCCGCTTAAAAATGCTGTTAATGAAGGCTATAAGAGAAGAGACACGTCTTAATACCATTGTATATCTATTTAGAAAACAATATACAGATTATGCTTTCTCAAGTCTAATGGAACGAATAATCAAGTAAATTACCTAACAACAATAGCCGAGTTATCAACTATCTTTTATTTATATCCAAACGAAACTGCCAAGAGGTTTCTGGTTCAAGTCTTTTTATGTTTTTGAGAGTATTTGATCTTCAGTTTAAAATTAAGAACAAAAACTGCATAGCTAAACAAATTCAGTCACGTTGTTCTAAATGGATGAGTACTTTTTTGTAGTGCCTTTTGAGGAAGACGACAAGGACCCCAGCATCTGGTTTCTTGATCACAACTATCATGAGGCCATGTTCTCTATGTTCAAGAGAATCAACGGTAATGCTTCATATAAATTAAAATAGAAAAGTAGTGATTGATGCTTCTTTCCTTCCACTTTCTCATGGGTGTTCCACTATTCTGTAAGTCCTAACAACTTGAAGTTTGTTGCAGCTAAGGAGCATGTGGTTGGATGGTATAGCACCGGTCCAAAGCTAAGAGAGAATGATCTTGATGTTCATGGTTTATTTACCGAGTAAGCATCGCCCGATCTTAAACTAAACTTCATTCTATTTATTTTCAGGCAGGATCATTGCACAAAGTTTTGCTCTTTTATGCTTTAACAGAGTATGTGTATATTTATAGGTGTCGTTTTGGCATCATATATAATTTAGCTTTTTGTTTGCTTTTATATACACACACACAAACAAGTATATATGCATGTACATCTTATTCTGGGGTATATTTTAGCTTTACCTAACTGCTTTGATACAAAGGCTTGCTTAGATTATAGCTACCTAAGATTCAGCAAGTGCGAGCTGATGAATCTGTTTCATGACTCACAATTGCTTGCTTGGTGATAGTGGGCAGTTCATCCTAGAGATGTCGGGAGTCTCTTGACTTGGCACGACCCTTTTGGCTTTTTCACTTATTTATGACTACTTTTTGCTCAATTTGGTGAATTTATGTTTATGGCGGTTAAGTGTGAGTTTCGCGCAGGGTCAGATGTGCTAACAATATGACGTTGAACCCTTTATCGCTGATGTTTAACACAAATACTTGTTCACTTTAGATCTATGTAGTAGTCCTTTATCTCTACATTCTCTTATGAGTTTGATATATATATTTTTTAATCGTAGTCATCAGAAACGGAGGGAGGGGGTAGCTAGAGGGTGCTAGCCCCCCCTCAATGAACCCAATTATGCTATTGTTTAGTAAGCCCAAAGCTCATAATATACATAATTTGCGTTAGTGGCCTCCCTTAATTGACATGCAGCTGAAATATATACCTGTCTACTTTAAAACCATATCCCCTAAATTAACAGGTTCTGTCATTTAATTGGTACATTAATAGGTTATAGGTACCAACTTTATTCAGTTAAGTGCTTTCAATGTATTCCATGTAATTAAATGTTGGCTTTTATGTTTGTTGCTTATTCTGTAATTAAATGTTGACTTAGGTGGTTTAAATTTCATGTTATGTGATTAGAAGCATCAATATGACAAATGATCAACACTTCCTTTATTATTTATGATAGCTTAGCCCATAATAGTTCAAACACTAACAAGGATACCATTTCATTGAAGTTTGCAAAGCCATGATTAAACTAGTTCGTAGTATTAATATAGCAATCAAACATCCATTTATGATCTTCCGGTAGCAACCAAATTAAGAAGTTCAGTGCCCTATTAATACGGAGTATATAGCTCACCAAATCTATTACTCTATGCTTTAGGTCCTTTGTTTTAGTTTTTTCCATGAGTTGGTCTGTCTTAAATCCCTTTTCTTGTACTTTATCTATTTTTTGTGCCTTATGGCTTTATAGCAACGTCACATTTTGCACAAAAAGAAGATACCTAATTAATAGTCAAATGGAGTTCTTCATTTTAAGATTGTATGTGCTTATGTAACATAAAATAGTTACCAGTATCAATTATAAGGATATCGTTGTTCGTTCTTAGATTACCTACATTTACCGTAAATAAATTGCGCCCCCCCTTAACTCAAAATCCTGGCTCCGCCCCTGGTAGTCATGTGATTTTGTAACCATAAGTTTTGTCTTGACCGGTGAATCTTTTGCTGCAGCTATGTTCCAAATCCTGTATTGGTGATAATAGATGTTCAACCCAAGGAATTGGGAATACCCACCAAAGCTTACTATGCTATTGAAGAGGTTAAAGAGGTACAATCATTTGAGGAGCTCGTTTATAGTGTTTGACCTTCATTTGTATATACTTGTATCCGTTTTAATTAATAAATCAACTGTATTGTCATCTTTCATACCCAAAAGCAACCATCTTATCACACATAAATTTGTTTAATTGATACTTCATGCAGAACGCTACCCAGAAAAGCCAGAAGGTCTTTGTTCACGTGTCCTCTGAAATTGCTGCTCACGAAGTTGAAGAAATTGGTAAGATTCATCTTTGCGGTTTATTTCGTATCCATCTTCAGCTTTACCAGCTGAAAGGACATAGGAAATGCAGGCGTACCATATATTTTTGGTGACTGATGTTTGCAATTCTCTTTCTACAGGAGTGGAGCACTTGCTGAGAGATGTGAAGGATACAACTATCAGCACACTTGCAACAGAGGTCTTTTTTTTTCTCTATATATATTTGGTCTACGTTTTTAATCTGATAATTGACAGTTTGAGAACTACGCTCTTATTTTTCTCAAATCTTTCCTTCACCTTGATAACCATTGCACGAGTTTATCCACAAGCTCTGCACACATTCACAACATGTTGCAATGAAAACTTTTCTAATTATATTATATACAACGACTGGTGTTATTAATCGATATTAGTTTTCTTGTATCTTGTGCAGGTCACTGGAAAGCTTGCAGCTTTGAAGGGGTTAGATGCAAGACTGAAGGAGATACGTGGATACTTGGACCTTGTTATAGACGGAAAGCTTCCTTTAAATCACGAAATACTGTACCATCTACAGGTATTATTTCTACTTTGCCTCCAAGCTTTCAGCTTTTTGTTTACTGTCCTTAACTCCTTATGTTTTTGGTGAGTGCACTAATAACTTCTCAAACCTGGTAGACACTCCTCAGACAGCCCACACGAATGCATGTGCATATAATCTTAAGTACCTTCTCATATTAACTACACACTATTGAAACATTAATCTTGAAGAACCTTAATAAAATAAAGCCATATGTCGACAATCTAACAGATTACTGTAGCTTTTTTATTAGACACATATTGATATAGCAGCAGGTCTGAGATATTTCACAGTACATATGATCAATTGTCAACTATAGTAAATAGGCAGTGTCACTACAATGGAATAGTGCACCACCACCCCTATGCTGGAAAGTAATCAAATTACTCAACAAATCTAGGATACGTTTCTTTTTTACAAAAAAAGCCTTTACCACAGGCTTAAGTTGCTGTCTCATGACGTTCGATTAGAAATGGGTATCTTTCAGCATTCTGGAAATCTGGGTGATTCTGTATATCTTTTTCATAGTTTACGAATCTTCTCTTGCAGGATGTATTTAACCTTCTACCAAATCTGAATGTGGCTGATTTAATAAAGGCGTTTGCAGGTATATACATACTAGTCTGAGAGCAATAACATATCATTCTTACTGACTTTTTGTGTTGTGTACTTACAACACTTGTTTCTCTTTTTTGCAGTGAAAACAAACGATCAGATGCTTGTTATCTATCTTTCTTCTCTGATTAGAAGTGTGATTGCCCTTCACAATTTGATCAATAACAAGGTAAATATTATCGTCTATGTGATTCTGTAGTTTTGGTTTTTTAGAGATTGATGGGCTTAGTATATTCAAAAGAAAATAATCATCTAAATGTTTCTGCAATGACTATTACAAAATCGAATTTGCTTAAGTTAACGAGTAGTAAAGATCTGGTAAATTAATGTGAAAACTGTGATGTTGATTTTTTTAGATGCTTAACAAAGAACACGAGAAAGCTGAGGACGCAAAGCCGGCAACAGTACCACCTGTTGCTGGGGGCTAAGACTGCTATTTATGCTGGAACTACTTGTGGATTTTGGTTACGAACGAGGGTTGAAAATCCTGATAGTTTGTGAGGCGAAGAAATCAAGCTCCAGGCTTCAGTTCCAGATGCTTAATCTGATTAGGTATTTGTATCATTGTTGGATCTCATGTTTGGGGAACTTTGTTACCCCGTTTTAATGGACAGTATGTTCAATTCACATCGTATTCTCTTTATTTTGGAAAAGACAGACTTTAGAATTATCTTCATTCCTGCATGCATGGTTTGTTTAATGCAATTACCACAGTACTATTTTAGTTAACATTGCATGAACTTAGTTGTGACCAATATTGGACATGAGTTATATATACTGATTCTTCAAGCATGTTGTCCAGTTGACTTATTTGTTAAAACAAAGCTCGGGTCAATATTGCAGAGCGTTGCAGTCGAATACAATGAAAACACTATGTTTACACTTTGCACAATTAAAGAAGTAAATGACTAACGTATGGCATCTTGAAAAGAATCGTGGATGTTTACCGGTATGTTAGGATCAAATGAGAAGTGTAATTAAAATGATAAAGATGCGAGGTAATCACAATCACCCTTTCTAGATGAGTTACCAATAATAGACCGGGGGTTTGCATAACAAATGAATCAAATAGTGTGCAGTAAATAACTTAATTGTCATTTGATGATTTATGTTGCATCCTGAATGAATTTAAACTAATTTCTGAAAGTAGAATAACTTTCAAATCAAATGTATGTACTTGGCAGGTGAGTACATTTGTGAAACAATGTAATTTCCAGTAGTAATTAAACATAAAGTTTCAATGAAATGTGACAAGAATCTGTAATGAATACATTACTTTAAATGGCTAAAGTAAATTATAAACACATAGGTATTTTTATTCTTTTGCCAACCACATTTGGAAGTGAATCAAAAGCACCTATGCGAAGCATTAATACAATACCAAACTTGTACTAGTATTTGTGCCAAAAGTTCATAATAGACCCAATATTTGTCATAGACACAATGAACCAATCTTAGCCACTCATTTTTTCATCAAAAATAAAAAAACCCACTTTTCACCTCTTTTTTAAAAATTAAATATCTCACACACTGTTAATCGTTACGCAAAACAAAACATATCATCGCGACGAGAATTAAATTATCTTTCTATAGAGGGGCGACACTATGTACTTTCGACGAACTTTTTTTTATGATTTTATGAAGTCATATACGATTTTATGAAATCATATATGATTTTATAAAATCATATATGATTTCATAAAATCGTATATGACTTCATAAAATCATAAAAAATATATGATTTTCGCAATTCGTGACTGAAACAAAATTGAAAAAAAGTTCGTTAGAATCACAAATCATATATGATTTCATGAAATCATATATGATTCGTTATACGAATCATATATGATTCGTTATACGAATCATATATGATTTTCGCAATTCGTGACTGAAAAAAAAAATCGAAAAAAAGTTCCTCGAAAGTATATCGTGTCACCCGTCTACTGAAAGATAAAAAAATACTCGTCGCGATGGTGTATTTTTTGTCGTGTGACGATTTACCGTTTGTAAGATATTTTATTTTTAAAAAAGAGGTGGAAAGTGAGTTTTTTTATTTTTGATGAAAAAATGAGTGGCTAGGATTGGTTCATTGGATCTATGACAAATAATGGGTCTATGTTGATCTTAACTCTAGTATTTGTTCACAAATCAAAGATTTTTTCATATATAAAAATATCTTTATTAATTTTGCAATTATATTGCTTACTTTAAGCGAGATCAAATTTCATGGGTTTAATTGCTAGTGGGTCGAGTAACCGCATGTCGAGTAGGTGATAACGTTGAGTAGTATTGGAGGAGGATGCTTATGGGGAGGAGCCGCTGACGGGAATAGCTGCAGATGGAGGACTGGTTTGATGGTGAGTGTGAGAAGAAAGGTAATGAATGGGATTTGGGGAAAAGAAAGATGAAAGGTCAAGTATGTGGTCCTGGATACAAACAACCTTAAATATAACACCCTTCTACATTTAGGATTTCTTTTTACAAAAAGTTAAAATGAAACAAACTTTTTGTCACATGGGTTAAGAAGTTTTTCTATTAAGGAAATTAAGCAAAAAAGAAACACGTGATAGCAAATTTTTTATGAGAATTCTCTGACTACAGATCCATTAAAAAAATTATCTATACTACTTTATAATAAAAATTTCACCAATTCTTGAAAAGAGTAAGAATTGAAAAGTTAAAAATTGTACAAGCCTTAAAAACTAAATGTACAACCCATTCTACTATTAATATTTGTAATAATGCTAATTGATAATTTTGGATGTTTTGGATGCTTTTAATGCTAATTGGCTAATTATGCATTAATTTTTAGAAATGTACAAGCCTTGAAAACTAAATGTACAAGCTTTAAAAACTAATAATATTGACATTAAATGTGTGATTATTAATTTCATTGAATGCTAATTGTTAATTTGAAAGTTCAAATTAATAGCCCCAATGCCTATATAAATCTATTATACACATGACACGATTCTCATTAACTCCTCTATCTTCTCTAACCACCATCGGCTGCCCCCCACCACCATCGGTTGCCGCCCCACCGCCGTCGGCTGCCGCCGCTCGCCACTGTCGCTAAAATGTTTTTAGGTATTTTTTAATATTTTAATAGAATTATATGATTTGGCATATTTTGAGTGTTTTTTTATATATTTTGAAGGTTTATGTTTTCAAATGTTTTTTTATAGATGGAATGAGTGTTATGATAATGAAGATGAACTACAATCATTTAGGCATAAGGCACGACAACAAGATAAAGTATACGAGGAACGTGAAGAAAGCTGTTGGATTCTGCATCTTCGCACCGGTATATTCTATCCGAAAGGTCATGAAGGGGTGATGAATGAAGTTCCTGATGGTGCTGCAATCTTTGCATCCAGTTATTGGCTTAGGAACAGCGACATGTATCGAGTTTAATTACTCTTATCAATATTTTAGGACGACAATAAACGTTACATTTAAAAGATACATTTTTACGTGTGTATGGTACTCGTGTTATGTAACTTTTATAGACTAACATTGGATCGACAAATGTAAGCATGATTTTCATTTGTCATGCACAAATTATTAGTCTATACATAATTATTCTAGGCGTGTCATATTTTAGTATGTTTATTTTAGACGTGTTATATTTTTGGCATGATTAGATTTTCATTAATCTCCATTAGCTGGATCCTTAGATGTAGAATTAGTCTTGGGCTCAAGTCTTATCTATCTATATCTATACTTCTATACTACATTATAAAGCATTTTTCACCAATTCTTAAAAAGAGTAGGATGTTGAAAGTTGAAATATGTACAAGCCTTGAAAACTAAATGTACAAGTCTTGAAAACTAAGAATCTTGACATTAAATGTGTGACGAAAAACTTAAAAATGTACAAGTCTTTGAAACTAAATGCACAAGCCTTAGAAACTAATAATCTTGACATTAAATGTGTGACGAAAAACTTAAAAATGTACAAGTCTTTGAAACTAAATGCACAAGCCTTAGAAACTAATAATTTTGACATTAAATGTGATTGGTAAAATTTGATGACTTGACAAAAATATCTTGGCCGGATTTAATGACATTAAATGTGTGATTGGTAACTGATTTGTAATATGAAATTCTTTGTGGCTTATAAATACAAGTTGACCCGTTTTTCGACCTGAACCGGTTGAACCTGCTGGGTCGAACCGGGTTTCAAAACATTATGTTTAATCTCCAAACCATCAAACTTTTATTATTTTTTGTTTATAACCTATAAACTTTTTTTATCACTATAATTATTTACCGCTAGAAATTCCCGCCGCTATGCGCGGGTACTCGTCTAGTTTCTCAAATAGACTAGTGCAACTAACTGTGCTACTTCATGAGAGAATTTGACACATGCTTTAATTTTAATTTAAAGATTAATGCATGTTGATGAATTGTGCGATCAAATTTTGTTCTTTTATCAAAAAAACATAAAAAAACAATTTTATTTCTGTTTTTATTTTTGTATTAAAAAAAAAACAAATTTGATCGCACAAAAAGAAAATAGCCGCTAGTCGTTCTAAACATATAAAGTCAAATTAATATAGGGGAAGCTTACAGACTCCAACAACCAATGTATTATAATAATAAGAAATATAACACATGTCAAGACCAAACGACCAATTACACTCTTTGTCGTGCGCCTATGAGCCATAGTTTGCAAATGCATGAGAATATCATGCATAAGGGGCGGAACCAGCCCCATACCTGCAAGAGAACGAACGAAACGCCATACCTGAGAAGAGAACAAACACTCAAAGAAGATATGATCATGGGAATCCAGTTGAGTGTCACAAAATGTACACCGAAGCAGGTTTAAGTCAGTAGTGATACCGACATCCCATTGCCTCAGCTTATCCTGCGTTTTAAGACTATGTCTCATACGAGCCATAAATGAAAAGCGTGCCAGGGAATACAATGAGAAAACCAAACCACACGATACCATAGAACCTCCACTCCACGCGGCCTAAGAGCACTCAAGCACACGAGACAGAAAAATTCGACATTTAACCATTAGAGTCTCACCATTGTGAAACATCTTGCCGAGCATCTTCGAGACTAGGAACCGAGACCAGCCCTAAATCCGGAGCCTTGAGGAGCCACGATTGAGGCCATATCCACTCACCATTCGATAATAAGTCAGCCATACAATTTTGAAGATGAAAACCCTCCCTCGTAATATCTCTAGGAGTTAAGTATCTAATGAGAGGGCATTGCGAACACCAAGTGTCATACCAAACAGACATAGACGGGCTTTTAAATGTTTAACTAAGAGTAAAGGGTGCAGCGAAGAAGTTTTACCTCTTTATTTGGGGCCCACTGCTGCCACCTCAGCGTCACCTCATTTCAACACAACATACAAAAACATCCATTCACTCATGACATTTTTCTCTCTCCTCTTCATTGGCCCCACCCACTCACAATTTTAATTTTCTTTTCATATTTTTCACACAAATTAAAATTCCTTTCATAAAATAAAAATACCAATACGGAAAAAAAAATACAATACGAAAATAAAAAAACAATACAAAATAAAAAATAAACTACGAGAAATAACTGATATTCTTCATTATTTGTTGCTTTTATGTCTTTTTAAACTGTCTTCTTTGGTCAAACAAAAGCGTCGGTCAATCAATACGTGAGAAACTGCAACTCGTTTAGGCTCCGTTGCCGACTGTTCCTTAACTTCTTTGCCTCGTACGCCGATTTACCGGCTTGGATCTTCTGGCGTAATTCCTCGTTTAAAACGTCTTTCATAGACCCCGAACCACTACCCGCGCTGCTCTGAGTTGTTTCTGATTTTGTCTTCTTAGCGGGTCTCGTTTTACCCGGTGGTCGAGGCCGAGCATCTGGACCGAATATTTCCGTGTGATCCTCCGAGTCAAAGTGATCCGCTGCGTCCCATTTAACTACAATATTTTTTTTTCCGCAAAAAAGACCCCACTCTCTTTTAAACCACCCAACTTTACAGAAAGAATTTTCAGAAGGCTTATGTTATATGTACCCCTGAAACACCATGTGTACCATTTTGGTTTTTTGCGTTTTTTCTGTGATATTTTATTTTTTTGTATTTTTATAATTTTGTATATGTTATAAAACTGTGACACGGAGAAAACGAAACGAAAAACATAAAGTTTAACAGGTCAAAAGTATGAAACTGTCAAAAATTACGAAACAAAAACTGATAAAAAACTGCGTTGCACTGTAAAAAAAGGGGTACAAAAGAAATCTTTTATACCTTTTGACACTATTGACCATGCCAGGTTACCAATAGGGTACCTTTTTCAGAATCAGTTGCATTTTCATGCTGAGTAGAATCCGACAGAAATATAGTCAACTCCTGAAGTCCCATCTGGGATTCAAAGGTTGACTTCAAACTCGATGTTTCTTAAACAAAATCACTTCAGATTGGACCTGCTCATCGCTGTGTGATAAAATGGGCCGAAATTCTCACTTGGGTATTCTCAGTTTTTGATCAAATCATCTTTTATCATTCCATTGCTCCATAAATTTCTTGTTTCATCATTGTTCTATAGTCAATTATTTGAAGATATATAGTGTTCTAATTCTCTCTATTCTAGTCGGCCAAAAGTAGGAAACTATGGTTAAAAGAAAAAAAAGTGTCATTTTTTGCTCATTAAGTCAACCCTTTGCAGTTAATTACTGATCATAAAAGTTAATTTTGTAAGTAATGGCTAATTAGTGATTATTGTTTGTGATTAGAAATTTACTTGCACAATCTACTTGAACTTTTGAGTTTAGCAAATGTTATGTTGACTTTTTTTCCCTGGGAAATATTTAAGTAAATGAAATGAATTATGGAGATTGAAACTGTTTCATAAAATGTTTGACTTTTGAGCTGACTTCAATGGGATGTGTTTACAAATCTTTGCTTCGCTGCAGTGATGATTTGAATTGCTAACGTTCTATTATTTGGGGAAATTATTGAGATAAAATTATCCAATTGCCCGTCATCGTGACGGAAATTGACCATACTTTTAACAGACGGGCTTTTAAATGTTTAACTAATAGTCATAACTTTCTTAAGTGAAACAGGGAGTATGAAACCTTATTAGAATTGATTTTTGGTTAAAAAAGATCAGATTTAAATTGGACTTTGTATGTAGCAATTTTACTTGTAAATCCTAGGAGTCAAAGAGATAATACTTGACAAATTCTATCAATTTTTTCGTTAATACATCAATAAGTTACCGCATGCATGTTAATTTTTTAATTGTTTCCTGCATACACAAATTTAATCCGATTCTTCTATATTTTAGGTGATTATCAAGAAGTTGATACCAAATCAATGACATGTAATTTGCTAGAATCAAAGCAAGAAGATGATATCTACACGGAGGATGGGACTTTAGACTACCTTAGCAATCCAGCTAATAAGAAAAAGACCGGAACATGGAAGGCCTGTGGCTTTATCTTAGGTGCGAATAATCTTTATTCTTTAGGAAGGAATATGTATTTCAGTATTTGTATGGATATTTATATTCAGTCACCGGTTTTATATATGCAGGCAACGAATGCTGTGAAAGGTTGGCGTATTACGGAATGGGCGCTAATTTAGTACGGTATCTTAAGTATCAGTTGAATGAGCATAGTGCAACGGCTTCAAGAAATTTTTCGATTTGGGCTGGAACTTGCTATCTAACCCCATTGATCGGAGCATTTGTGGCTGATACTTATCTTGGACGATATTGGACAATTACTACATTCTCCATCGTCTATACAATTGTAAGTATTATCTAATTAGAGGGTCACCAAGATGGACTTTTTTTTACAAGGATTTTACACAAAAATGTACGACATCGAAAGAAACTGCTATATGCCTCTAATCCCACAAAAAGTAAGTCACAGATTTCAAATTTTGCCCCACAAAAATCCAAGATTTGCCAAATTAAGTCAGGATTTGACCAAAATTTTGCAGATAAGTAAGAAATCCATGAAAAAGTAGTCAAATCTAAGGAGTTTACGAATTGTTTTTCGTGAGATATAGGGCACTTGGGGTATTAAGTTTTTCTTGTCGATAAGATCAGTTTGGTGATTGTACGTTATCTAAAATCATTGAAATATCCGCTCACTGTCTCATTGTCGAGGTTATTGTCAATAGGGCATGGGAATGGTAACACTATCAGCATCAGTCCCTGGGCTAAAACCAACATGTTATGAAAAAGATGTTTGTAGTGCAACGAATACTCAAACTGCCCTATGTTTCACGTCACTTTACCTTGTGGCACTAGGAACCGGAGGAATTAAACCCTGTGTTTCATCTTATGGGGCAGACCAATTTGATGATAACGATGAAGTTGAGAAAAAGCAAAAGGGTTCTTTCTTTAATTGGTTTTATTTTGTCATCAATATTGGTGCACTTTTGGCAAGCACCGTTGTAGTTTGGATCCAAGACAATGTGGGTTGGGGTTGGGGGTTCGCAGTTCCTACTATTGCTATGGGGATTGCTGTTGTTTCGTTCTTTTCAGGCACTAAGTTGTACCGGAACAAGAGGCCAGGTGGCAGCCCACTCACCCGTCTGTGTCAGGTGGTGGTTGCTTCTTATAGAAAGAAAGAGATTAATGTGCCATCAGATAGTTCACTCCTGTATGAGACTTCACATGGCGGTTTTTCTTATTCTGGAAGCCGCAAGATTGATCACACGTTAGATTTTGTGTAAGTCATGACCTATAAAACTCTTATTAGCAATGGTCTGTTGAATGTTTTATATTAATTCATGATCTGCTTTAACTTGTCAATGTTTAGTTTTTTCGACAAGGCAGCTGTAGTTGCACCCTTGGATCATACAGATGGGTTAATAGACCCGTGGAAGCTTTGTTCAGTGAGCCAAGTAGAGGAACTGAAAGCGGTGTTTCGGTTGCTTCCAATATGGGCCACGGGTATCATTTATTCCACAGTACACTCACAATTAGGCAGCCTATTCGTGTTGCAAGGGTCCACTCTCGACCCACGCATAGGCTCCTCAGGTTTTGAGATTCCACCTGCTTCACTCGCGATGTTCGACACAATTAGTATATTGTTCTGGGTTCCTGTGTACGACCGTGTAATAGTCCATGTAGCTCGTCAGCTCACGGGTCAACAAAACGGGTTGACTCAACTCCAGCGGATTGGGACTGGTCTTTTCATATCCATTTTTGCCATGGTATGTGCTGGAATTCTTGAAGTCATTAGGCTCGAGATGGTGTCAAGAAATGGCTCTTACGAGCTCGAGTATGTTCCCATATCTATATTATGGCAAGTACCACAATACTTTCTTATGGGTTGTTCCGAAGTTTTCACATGTATCGGGCAACTAGAGTTCTTTTATGAGGAAGCTCCTGATTCAATGAGAAGTTTATGTGCTGCTCTTCAACTAACAATAAGTGCCCTCGGGAGCTATACAAGTGCATTGCTCGTGACAGTTGTAACGATCTTGAGCACTTGGGATGGTAGCCCGGGGTGGATAACGGACAATCTTAACTATGGGCATGTTGACTATTTCTTCTGGCTTTTAGTTGGTTTAAGTGTTGTGAACTTGGGAGTGTTCATCATGTTGGCGAGGAGACATACGTATAAAAGAGTTGCTGCAGTTGTTTGCTGAGGCCGCGTTGCCTCGTATATGTTCATTGAAAACTTTATGTGGAGCAAGATGAGATGTAAATAAGTGTCCATCTTGCATTTGTACATTTGTGATTTTTCCCCCAATGGTTCAATACCAAGGGAAGACATGTTTGATCCTGATATCATTGTTTGTAACCATGTTAATACACACATTTTTTAATGCTATAATGCCAAAGCTATTTCTTTTTCACACCAAATTTAATTGTTTTGATTACAGTTTCATGTTAAGTATTATTTTCCAGCGTTTGTTATCTTCAAAAACAGTTGAAGTACGGAGTATCAAGTCTTGATATGCTAAATTATTACAATGTTCATTAAATGTTACGGAGTCTTTTGTTAGACGTTAGTATGCATTTAGTATGTGCTTTGTTATTCCATGTTGGGCTTAGCACACTTATAGAATAATCTTTTGTAATTGGTCATTAGTTGAATGCAAGCAGTACCATTATTCCAATATCGTATCAAGAGCAAAGTACTATCATAATTTATCTAATATAAATAATAAATAAATAAATAAATAAATAAATAAATATGTTTTCTTCTCTTCTCCTCCATCAGCCGAACCCTAAATTTTCCCCTCAATTCTCACATATCATTGCTTATGCGTTCCAATATCTTTTAAGTACTTTGAGTCTTTTAAATACCTTAAAAGTGATAGTTGGTAAAACATATTGATCGGCATTGATGGGTTGTTAATTACAAGAGAGTTCAAGAGATGCCATAAAAGTTAGCAACATTAGCAACATCAATTTTTTATTGGTTCAGTTCATTTATTTCGCATGTGAAAAAAAAAAGTTTAGGCGTCGTTTTTATTGGAATCACAATTTTTAACATAATGTTAGGTTTAGGTTAGGACTTGCCGGCTTGGCACAACAATTAAACCAATCTGTTCCTTTTCCTACTTCTGGTCCGAACCCAGTTGCAGCCCATCAACATGGTTTTTAGGCCCAACCCAATATCACACAACAGCCCAACAAAATTTTGGTTGGCCCAGCTGGCCTTCGTGGCCCCACAGTTTGCTCCACAGCCAAACAGTCAACTAGGTATTCTTGGTCCCGCTCCCGCTATGTTTCCGGCTCAAGTGAATGCACTTCCGAGTGCTTTCAGTTTCATGACCTTACACGACGTTACATGCATCTTCTCACCTAAACTCGCATACAAGTAATTTAAGTACCATATATAAACATTATTTATTACTTATATCCATATGTTTGTGTTGGTGACGGTATATCTATCCCCGTCACAAATATTGGCTATATCATTTTACCTACTCTTACTTGTCCATTACATTTACATAATGTTCTTGTAACCCCTAACATCATAAAAAATCTTATTTATGTGCGTCAATTTACTAGAGATAATAATAGTACTGTCGAATGGGATGCTTTTAGTTTCTCCATGAAGGATTTCTTACCCGTCATATCCTTCTCAGATGGGACAGTTCAGGAGATCTTTACCTAGTGACCAAGCCTTCTCCCATTCCTCAGGATTTGCTTTCAGTCAGTCCTAGTAGGTGGCACTAACGTCTCGGGCACCCCGGGGAAGACGTGTTGCAGTCTCTTGTCTCTCGTCAGCTTATTTCTTGCAATAAAGAGAAGTCTTCACACCCTTGTCATGCATGCCAACTTGGCAAACATGAGGATTTCGTTTTCTAGCTCTAACTCTAATGTTACCCGCTGTTTTGAGATGGTTCATTCAGATATTTGG
>BQNB010136022.1:0-12726 GCA_026074375.1 Tanacetum coccineum
GTCGGAGAATTAAACGGATAAGAGGATAAAGAAGATAAGAATTAAACGATATAAGAGGATAAAAGAGACTATTATTATTTTTTTAAACTTTTTTATAAAGATAATAATAATAAAAATAAAAATAATTTTTTGTATCTTTTTTTAATATTTATAAAAAGAAAAGGAAAAATAAAAAGTAAAATAAGAAGAAAAATATTTTGGGATTTTTATATTAATAAGTACGAAAATAAACTTTTCGAAAAAATGATCTTCAAGGCACTAACTTCAAACACCACATGTAGATCATACACCTCTCCCCGGCAGCGGCGCCATTTTGATAAATGTCAAACGCGTGTCGTATTAATATATAGTATTTCCCGTTAGATATGAAAATTACTTTAGGAAAAGTAATAGTCTATCTTCTGAGTGTCGTATCCACGGCGAGAGATGAATTTGAAATCCACGAAAGTATCTTGTTTGATGCTCGAATATCAAATATTTTTGTTTTTGATTTAAAACTAAAAATTTAATAAAAATAAACTATTTAAAAACTAGATAGCAAATAGCGAGCAATTAAACGAAGAACGATATATTATAAAAGATATGCTTGCTAAGTGTATTGAATAGATCATTAAGTGTGAATTAAACATACAATTAAGTCCTTATTGATGAACCAATATCTTTCTAACAAATTATCGTCTCACAACGTTGGCTTATATTGAAAACAACTCTTATTAAGATATCGATTACTAAATTATTTGCCTAATTATTCTTACGGCTTTTGCCCGCTCGAATAACCAAAACAATAATTTAAATAATATAAAAATCACTAATCAATATTTTCCCTCTTTTATTAATCGCACTTAATTCACTAAACACTTTAACACTTAACAAGCATATATAAATCTACTCGCTAAACATCATAACTACACTACAAGAAACAAGCAAAGCGATAATAATAATATCTAAACTAAACATTGCAATAAACGTCAACATAATAAGCATATTAAAAATAAAGAGGTAAAAGATTAGAGAATACTAAATATGACGAAAAATGCAAAGATGGCGAGATGATACAATTAATTTCAATAATACCAAATATACCCATCTCCAAGCTTGCCTTATAAACATCCATTCAATCGCCACTTGAAGCAATAAAGTTCCAACCTTTAACACTAAAAACCACTAATATTTGTTTTTAAACTATAAAAATGCAAACTTAATAAAATAAAATGATTAAAAGATGAAACTTTTATAAAAAGATTAAAACTTTAAGGCTTAAAACATTAAACTAACAAGATTTATAAAATAAAATTTTATAAAAAGAGTGATTAAAGATGACTAAAATAGAGATTAAGTGGGTAAAAAGTGATTAACTAAAACATAAAAATTAAGACTTGAAATTAATGACACATAACCATAAAATAATAGTGATTAAAGCTTTACCTAAAATAAAGATCCATACAAAATTTATAAATCAAACATTAAAATAAATGATCTACATCTAAACTAATATAACTAATTTTTATCCTAAAAGAAAAAAAAATGAAACCGAATATATGCCTATTGCTACCTCTCTATTCTATATATTCTAGCTAATCTACGAATAAAATAAAACAAACGAAAAGGTGATAGAAATGGAAATGAGATGTATATTAAAATATAGATGGATAAGATAAAAAAACGCGATCTGCTGTCCTACGCTACTTTCTACAACTATGAGAAAAAAAACTAAAAAAAATAAATAAAGTGGAAGATGAAAAAGATAAGATCCATCGTCAGATGTTGCCTTCCTCTTTTATAACTTCTCTTTGCTTTGCGTCAATGGTAAGCAGAAATCAACATGTGGATATGGGCCTTGTTCTCTTCCTTCAACATGGGCTCACCATTTTCTTTCATGTCAAATGGGCCAAGACTTGCACTACTATACTGGGCTAAGTCTTCTCTTGGGCTAGACTGCATTTTTTCAAGTGTTGGCTGCCATTTGTATTAGATAAATACGGGTCGATCCGACCCATATAAATGGTGTTGGGCCGGCCCAATAAAAGATAAAGGCACCGTCAGACTCCAATTTTCGTGCTCTTTTCAATCCAGTGCTCGGTCTTGTCCTCTTTGCTTTATTTTTGTCCTTTATTTGAATACCCGTTACCTGCACAATACACAAAGCAAAACAAACATATTTTTGGCATTTTATGTCCGTTTTTGGTCATTATTGGTCATTTTCGCACGTTTAATTAGGTCAAAGGTATGTGTAATTAAGCACATACCAAAACACGTTATGGATTTGGAATCATATTCTAATTCCATCAGAATCCTGAAGATTTCGCAAACCAAATGGGGCCTAAGGTACCTATTGGTGTCGTCGTGGGTTGTGCCGTGAATAAAATGCTGCCACCTCCACATTTTTCTCTATAATGAGAATCTATCAAACACCCCTCCCTCTTAAAACACATGCTATGGGAGTATGGGACACCTTGGACCTTACTTTTTTTTCTTCATTTATTTAAATAAAACAACACAGAATTTGTTTTTCATAATGGTCGAGGATACTTAGAGCAAGGTTTTTAAAATCGGAATATAGCCTATGATCGTTTTTGTTTTTACAAGATTGTGATCGTAAGATCCGACCGGGATCTTAAAACTTTACTATAATGTAATTTCGTTTATAAACGTTCTAAAATTATGCAAATCTACGGCTTCGTTTGTTTTTTAGAAGTTTTACCTCTTCATCTGCAAACCATGTCTGCAGAAGAAGAGTTACATCTAAAGTCTTCATCTGCATGAAAAAGACCATTTGTTTTTTGTTCTATTGAAGTACTTCTTTCACTCATTTTTTTTAATCTTTTTTACTAGTGTTTACAGGTGGCAAAACATTTCATTTTTTATGTTTTCCTCTATTTTTTACGTTTTTGTCCATTTTTTACGTTTTGACCGTTTTTTTGTTTTCGTCTATTTTTACATTTTCATCCGTTATTTAACATTTTCGTGTTTTTTATGTTTTCCTTCGTTTTCTTTACGTTTTTTTTACCTTTTCGTCTGTTTTTTACGTTTTCGTCTGTTTATTTTCGTTTTCGTCCGTTTTTTACGTTTTCGAACGTTTCTTACGTTTTCGTACGTTTTTTACGTTTTCGTCCATTTTTTACGTTTGCGTCCGTTTTCAGTTTTTTTTACTTTTCGTCTGTTTTTAACGTTTTCGTACGATTTTTACGTTTTCGTCCGATTTCATCCGTTTTCATCTGTTTTTTACGTTTTCGTTCGGTTTCATCCGTTTTCTTACATTTTCGTCTGTTTTTTTACGTTTTCATCTGTTTTTTACGTTTCTTACATATTCGTCCGTTTTCGCATGCTTTAGGTTGTCTTTTACGTTTGCGTATGTTTCCGCACGTTTTCGTATGGTTTTTACGTTTTCGTCCACTTCCGACGAAAGTGAACGAAAACGATAAAAACGAACGAACACGTACGAAAATGTACGTAAACGTAAAAAAACAGACGCAAACATAAAAAAATGGACGAGAGCGACGAAAACGTAAAAAAAAGGGGCGAAAGCGTAAAAAAACGAACGAAAACGTAAAAATAGAAACGAAAACGTAAAAAACGGACGAAAGCGTAAGAAAACGGATGAAAACTTAAAAAACCCGTCAACAACTTAAAAAAACAGGAGAAAACGTAAAAATACGGACGAAAACGTAAAAAACCGGACTAAAACGTAAGAGAACGAAAACGTAAAAAAAGGCGGAAACGTAAGATAACGTACGAAGAGAGGCAAAAACATACAAAAAGAAAGGAAAACGAACGAAAACAAACGAAAACGAACGGAAAACAGACGAAAACGAACGAAAACTTAAAAAGGCGGACGAAAACGAAATAAAACGGACTAAAACGTACCAAAACGGACGAAAACGTAAAAAACGGATGAAAACGTACCAAATACCAAAACAGATGAAAACTTAAAAAAATGGACGAAAATGTAAAAAGACGGACGAAAACGTAAAAAGACGGACGAAAACGTATTAAAATTGATAAAAACTGATAAAAACGTACGAAGACGCAAAAAAGTAAAAAAAAATGGGTGGTGGTGGTGGGAGGTGGTGTTGAAGAAGGGAAAGATTACGTGTGAAATATTAAAAAAGTAAGAAGTGTTTTTTTGCACTTATGTCTGCAAGAAAACAAACGCATTTCTTTTCTAACCTCTTACCTCTCGCAGACAAAACAGGCAAGAAGTATTTTTTTTTAGAAAAACAAACGAAACCTACATATTGTAATATCATATATCATGAAAATGTATGTCAAAGTTATGATTATGAAGTGTTTAATGCAATTAACTGTTTTCATATTACAAAACTTAATACATAAATTTGTAGTTTTTTAACTTGTAATTTGAGAAAAGTAAGATCGGATCAAACAAGATCTTAAGTTCATACTGTTAAGATCGGGATTCTACTAAGATCTTATCTCTAAAAGATCCTACTTAGGAACGACATTGTCTTTCTTTCATAGTATCGTAAAATCGCACGACGCATCAGAATCGAGGTTTTAACAACCTTAGGGAAACGCATGCAATGTCGCCAAACCAAAGGGTCTACTTTTGCATATTATTAAAAAAGGGTGCCCCTATTAGTACCCCTGGCCCACTGCATAGTGCCAAAAAGTACAAAAGATTCCTTTTGTACCCCCCCTTTGACAGTGCAACGCAGTTTTTTTTTAGTTCCTGTTCCGTAATTTTTGACAGTTTCATACTTTTGACCTGTTAAACTTTATATTTTTCGTTCCATTTTTTCCGTGTCACAGTTTTATAACATATACAAAATTATAAAAAAAATAAAATACGAAAAAAAAACCGAAAAAAACCGGGGGGTACAAATGGTGTTTTCAGGGGTACATATATCATACCCCTTAAAAAAAAAAAAAAAGTAAATCATAACTAGCGTAAAAATAGAGGTTCTTGTTCAAACCCTTCCTCCTATTGACGTCAAAGCTCAGCCGTCAGTAAAAAATATTTGTTATTTGGAGGTGTTATTTCTTCTTCTTCTTTCTTATTGGTGTAATTTTGGACAGGCGATGTTTTTTTCTGGATCTGTGAATATTCCACAGTGGCTTCGTAGAATCGTAGAGTTAAAACGGATTAGATTCCCTATATATGTTAGTTGGTTAGCTTTAGACTCAGATGTACCCTGTCTAACCGGGTCATCTCGTGAGCGTTTCTGGCGCTTCCACAAATGCGCATGTAATGAGGTTTAAACTCTTGATTTCTTATGACGAGGAAGTCAAGAGGCTTACCACTACGCTAAAGAATCTGTCCCACTGCAAACGATACAACTTTTTCTGCGGCAAATGACAAAATTGCATCTTTTTTTTATGTTCGATGTAAATTATGTGTGTTGTTATGATGGTTTTTTTTCGTATACTATAACTTATATACTAGTATTGGATTTGGTACTATCATTTATAATCAGTTAATCTCTTTTCCAAGGAAGTGTCAGCCTAGAATCATAATTATTGGAAAGGGTACGTGAGTCTAATTACTAATTTCTGAATATTGACAATTTATAGATGAGGTATGTCAAACCATTCAGCTTATGCCGCGACTTGCTAAAGCTAGATGGTCTGAAACAAGGGCGATTGCTTGGTCTAAGCGTTGGGGCTGACTCCATTTGGGATGAATGCGTTGGTGTGGCTGTTTCAAATCCTTCCAATGAACTTGCAGAACCTTATGGGTATGAAATAGTTGGAACTGAACATTTTATCTTATTAATATGTTATATGATATTATGTTTTACCTTTACCTTGCTATTAACAATTTAAGAGTAAATTTCAACTCCTTTTATGATATAATCCGTATTGGTAGCAGAAACATTGAATTGCAACCACAAATTTTCTCTTTTATGGCCATCCACTATGAAAACCTATTATGAGATTTATATTTCTGCATATTATCTATCAAAATTGACCACGGGGTGTTCTTCATATTTGGTGCTGATATTTTTACATACAAATTGTCAAAATACATCTATTGGAAATATAATAATGTTTATCAATTGTTGTACAAATCGAGTTATACAAAACAAATTGTAAAGAAAGACATAAGGTTTTTGTCAAAAAAGGAATAAAGATAAATGATAGAACCTTATAAACTAGGTATTATAAAGAGATTACATATATTTGAGGTTTTGTACATTTAAGTTTATGTATAATTCTTTATATCCATAATATCCGTTTAAAAAAACGTAACTCTTTTATGGTACAACCATAAAATTAAGTAACGAAATTGTAACATATATGCTAGATCAATAGCGATATATACACATGATGGCAAATGAGATTATTTTCAGAAGATTAGTGGCAAATGTTTTCTATTGATATGTTTTGGATGTCAATTTTTCCCTTTTAACAATGTTTAGTGGCAAAGTTCTTTCAAAAGATCAGTGACAAGTTTCTTTTTCTATCCTATTTTACGATTTAATTGATGTTTTATACGTGATTGCAACATTCACGAGTTGTCATTGACGGTTTTTATAAAATGCAGTGTTTATGAGATGACAGAAAGCAATATCAGTAGGATGGTTTCTGATTTTCAAGATCTGGTTAGGTTGCCAATTTCTATATATTTATGATGCAGTTGCTCAAATTCCTATCATTTGAATATATATTTTTTAAAATTATAAATTCTCATTTACAATGTTTTATTCCTATTTAAACTCAAAAGTATCTATAGGAAATACATATGTGTTTGTTAAGAAAGCTTATTCTTGATCTCTGTGTAGATAACAAAACACTCTGTGTCGGGCATTGTTGTTGGACTCCCAAATTACAGGCGGGATGTAAGTTCTCATTTCATAATTTAACAGTAACTTTGTTTTCTTCTATTTACTTGGTGATTATAATCTTATTATATAAGTATTATTTTATAGTACTCCTTTTTAATCCTGTTAGGTTCCCAATGTAAAATTATTTGTCAATGGCCTTTCTGAGATGGGGAAACTTGAATCGGTTCCGTATACCTATTGGGAAGAAGAAGACTTATATTCTAAGGTGTGCAGTTTGATGTCTATGCAGATTTGCTACTTTTGAATTGTATCACAAATAAAATATTAAAATCAATCTGAAAGTAGTATAGTAACTACTCTTGCCAGTTGTAAATATGGCAAGCTTGTGGCTGATGTGCTTAACTTGTTGACAGCGTATCCGATCTATGGAGAATCCATTCTATTTCGACCCAGTAGCAGCAAAGAAACTAAGTGATAAAAAGATTGCTGCAGGTGGAATGCTTCAGGTATTTGTTCAGCCTTATAAGTTTTACATACACTTTAAAATATATAAGAAAAACAAGAAAATAGATTAAAATGTGTTCTGCGGATGAGGTTTTCAGATTTAATTTTGAGTTTTCATTTGTTGGTCTCTGGCAGGACTATCTAGATGCTAGGATCAAGCTAGATGCTAGGATGAAGCATATTAAATGACGTTGAATGCGTTGTAAATGTAATCTCATTAGAATATTTATAGTTGAACTGTGCTAGGCTAAACAAATCATCCCATGCTTGTTTAACATTTTGTACAACCATCAATGGATCTGAAATTTTATTTAATCCGTGCCAGTTTCAAGCTCATTTGCAACATGTGCACTCCCCCTAGTTGATGTAGGTGGTCTCCTTGCATTAATCTCATATGTCCATGGAAAAATATATGGAGTCAACATTGTTTCCTATTATCTTTCAGTGATGAATCCTTAGTTTTAAAACACTAGGTTCATTTTGAAAGTATTGTTTCAGAATATCGCAAACATAAGCTATGTATCTCATTCTAATCCACAACAATATTGCCAACAAGCAGGAGGCTTCTGAGTCTTCAATAGATAAGCTATCACATGAAAAGATCACAATACCAGCAGGTGAATTTTTCTGTTTGACCGGTGTTGTAGCCGCAAGGGTTTTAGCAACTGTCTAATATTCTGATTTTTGCTGGTGGAGCAACTATCGATACCAGCATCTGCTTTGGAAATCAGCCTATTCTTGTCATCAACAAATCCATACACTTGTTACGAAATAAAGCAACAGTACGAAGCCGCCCCATATGAAATAGAAAACTGAGTAAATAACATAAGATTAGAGGATAAGAGGATAAGGATATTAAGTAGGAGAATGCATTGGATCATTCTTTACCAATAAAATTAGATGCAACTTTTCAGCCGTGTGTAACATTTTCTGCAGCATTAAGAACTATACGCAAATTTTCGGTCATGCGTCGTGCATTTTAGGGTGAATTTCCAAGATCAGCATATTTGTTTTATCAGTTTACACTTGCTAATGACGTGAATTTTAGGGTGAAAATAGTCCGAACATATGATAATATTGACACAAGATAGTCTAATGCGTCAGTAATTGTTTGAGTTTAAGTATGATAATAAAACATTTTGAAAAAGTTTGTCTTTATTAAATGAACTTAACCCTGAATGATATAGTGTTTAGTTTCTCACAAAATGGCACACTGTCACATTGTTGATATAAACTATATTAACAAACTAGCAAGGAGCTAGGAGAAAAGAAAGAGCTACAATGGAATAGAACGAGTGTTACAAGGGTTATCAAACCACTCGATCCAGTTAACGGAAAATCTTATGTCTAGTTTTAGTCCAATTAAAAGAATAGAAATTAACATCTTGAAGAGAAGATCAGTCCTTGGTCTTTTAAGAGCAAAGGTGAACTCATTTCTATACCGCCATAGAAGCCAAAGGGTGGTTTGTACGACGGCATCAAACAAGTTGAGGAGGGGAGCTTTTAGCTTGGCTTTTCTAGCGAGGCTGATTGCCAAGTGACGCTCCTCCGTTTCGAGAGCATCATCACAAACGGGGCCCCTAACCGAGTTCAAGTCAATTCCCTTGAAATCCAAATTGATACGCGTCATGGAGATTTGATTGGGAATGGTATGAATGTTCCACCACTTGAGGTCTGTGAGCCAGGTTTCTTTAGCAACAACATGAAACAAATATGTGCTTCGTCTCGCAACAAACTTGACAACTGATGGAATTTAAATCAATGTCTCTTGGATCAAGGTTGGATCTTGTTATACATTACTGTACGTATTAAAGTTGTTAAAGATTAAACTAGTTATACATTTCCAAAACTATTTATTTTGTGGATAGTAGTTTTTTTTTCGAAGAGGGGACCAATATACTAACAAAACCAAAACCAATCATTTGAGGATTTGAGCACACAAGAATCAAATAGTTTCAACATCCAGAGTATGTACTTCTAAAACAATTAATGTGGACACATGAACCATGTTTTATTCATTTAGAAATGTGCTTCAAATTATACCGATTTATTTGAACGATAGATGGAGTTATTTTTATGCGACAAACCCTCTAAGGCCCATATGGCTATATCATATCACATTCTTTCATACTGGGTATTTTTAGGTATTATACGCAAGGGCGGAGGAATGAAGAGACCAAAGAGGGTGGTGGCCCCCCTAGACTTTGGACCATCATTGTACATTTGCTTGTTTTTCATGTGTAAATTTTTTGTTTTTACGATTTGGCCCTCCCATAAGAGGCTTCGAATATTTTTGGCCCTCCCACAAAAACATTTCAAGCTCCGCCACTGATTATACGAGTATGTTTCCAGTAATATACACTAATTATACCGATTTATTTGAACGAAATTTCAATACTGGTACCGGTATGGACTCGTATTAGGTATGCACGGTACAATAGCGTTTCGGTATCGGCATTTTGGGGTTAAGCTTCTTGATTTTAAATTAAAAAAGTTGACAATTTTTATATATAGTAAATCAAACCCGACTTGACCCATTTCAACCCGAACCCGTTTTAGTAGTCACCCAACTCGCCCATCCAGCCAACTCCATGCTTTCATATCACTGATTTGGTGTGTTTATTTTTTTACGTATAGTTTGATTTGTTGCTTTCTATTTTGGGATTAGACACTTTGTCAAATATTTTATATCTGTATCATTTTTGGTTATGGATGTATGCATGAAAAAAATGAATATTATTTATAGCACCCTTAAGGGCAAGGATACAGTTGATGTGTAACATGTTATTATTAATAGACGAGTACCCGCGCATAGCGGCGTAAATTTCTACCGGCAGCTAATTAACGATTTGCGATATTGTGGTAAGTGTAACATTCAAAATAGAACGTGAAAAGACCAAAATGAAATTGCAAACGCTCGTAACATGCGATAAATTCTTAACATGTATCAAACAGCATATAAAAACATATAAAACCATTTTGAATTGAACAAAACAGACGTAAATGTGGGGCAATATTTGTATGAAGACATCCCGAGGTACTATACATGAAATAAGTGTATGGGTTATAAACGAAATGGAGGTTCCAACTTCTATTATTTTGTATGTCGAATGTTTGCTTATATAGTAATGTGAATTTTCAAGTAAAACTTTCTATATCTTTATATCTAAATACGTAAGCATTTAAATGTAAATTGGAGCCCTTTATCATATTTTTACTTTGCCTTTTACACATTTTAGGCAATACATTTAAGTTTTTATAGACAGACTTAGAAATTATAAAAGAAAACATGTGCCCATCTTGCCACATGTAAACAACACGAGCAGAGATAGATCAAACTTAATGGAGACATACCTCAAAATTAGACATAGAAATTCTAAAAGAAGGTTATTTTCGTTTTATAGACAGACTTAAAAATTCTAAAAGAAGGTTGTTACATACCTCGGTTATTGTTGCATACCTCGGTTATTGTTTGTTCTTGTTGGCTAGGATCGTCTGCAAAAGGGTAACGATTTTCCCCAAAAGCTTCACATATTTTGAGAACTTTACTTTTTGCTCTTTCTCAAGAAAAGAAAACCAAAAATACATTTTTCTCAACCTGTACATTGTTAGCCACATGTTAATACCTGTACAACTTATACCTATATTGATACTCATTACGCAAAGAGATCACATTCTGAGGATAACTCATTTTCAAAATTTAACAAAGAAATGAAATTAATATACAAAGGTGTATCGTAAACCTTCTTTCCTGAGCTAGGATCGACAACAGCTTCATCCACTGGCGCCTGCCGCAGAAATACATTACCCCTTGTAGCACGGAATAAAATTCTTTCAAAAGCTATAGCTTTTTATTTAGGCACGAGACCAGCTAGAAACCCTAATTTAACTTACTTCCCTTGGTCAGTTTTTGGATCCTACAAGTATTCATCAAAAAATATCATTTAAAGTGCAGAAACTACAGGAAGCAACAACACATTAGGTTGATATCATGATCTGTACTTGATTCGTCAGAAGAGGAGTCTCCAGAGATTCTTCAGAAGCTGAATCACTTTCTCTGTGCTGAGCTATAGCACTGTTGTGTGCCGCTCTGAAATACTCTCCAACCTGGAAAACAATAAATAGTTGGCGAATATAAATACATTCACTATGTGTGTGCGCGTGTAGCATTTAGTCCTCAAATGATCTATATGTTTGTATAACAACTTCAATATAAATTATTTAGAAGATTTTCTAATAAAATATCATACTATTGACAGAATCTGAATCGTATCAATTTATTCATTTTACAATCTTGCACAATATACAACCATGTGCTACCACTCGATTACAGAGCAGTAGTGTTACATACCTTCTGTAAGACAAGCTTATATTCTACAAGTTCATTATAACCACGCTGCAGTTTTTCACTATTTGCGTTTATTTCAATCACCTCGGCTTCAAGATCTCCAAATTTTACCTACAAAAAATCCATTATAAATAAGATATGTGTCCACTCTTCGTTTTCTCATCAAATTCATCAGAACATATGTGCACGTCTTCTAAGAACATATGCGCACGTTGTGCTTTCTCATCAAATTCATTAGAACATATATGCACGCCTTCCAAAAACATGTATGTTTGCGGTGACTACATAAACTAAACTTTATAATTAAAGCACCAAAACACAATCCCTGTCTCAAACAAAAACAAAAAAATAGATAAGTCATATTAGCAATAAAAATTAATCAACAAAATATCTAAAAACTAATAACAATCACAATAATTAATCAACACTTTGACGGCACAAACTGATAGAGACTCGCGAACCCTTGCAAAAAGAACACTTTGCCACTTGCATTTTTTATTTAAACACTTTGTCACAAACAGATCTCAAGTACCAAACAACCACTTTGTCACTTGCATTTCTTTATTTAAAATACCAGCTCACAAAGATGTACATTTACATAATTGGGTGTAGTAGTGTAGTAGTATAATTATCTACTCGAGTTTATTGCAGACGTTGCAGACTAAACACATACACGCCCTTTCACTAATTTTATATTAACATATATGCACACATACCGCAACAAGGAATTCAGCCATAAAGCATTTACCAAGCAGAAATAACAAACATGGCAAACAAGATACAACATGTACATTCGTATGTTTTTTTATCCTATGATTTTTTTCCATTACTTGACAGACCCGTTTCACCAACTATAAAAAATAAGAATGCAAACTTGATACCTAGAAGCAGAACCAATTTTATGTTCCTATAAAGCCTACCGTTGTTCCAATCGCCGCCATCATCCTCCTCCATAAAATCAAAACCTTTAAAAAAATCATACATCTATGAACTGAAAGAATTTCTTACAAATATGTTGTTTGTTTCTTAAAAGTAAACAAAAATGCATTTAAAAAACTTCTCTGTTAGATGTTTGAATGTTAGCTCTAAGGGTAGTTTAGTAATTTTGATCTAAAGGATATTTTGGTCTTT
>BQNB010136023.1:6381-18062 GCA_026074375.1 Tanacetum coccineum
CTTCAGTAGTGGAGTTGGAAACTATAGTTTGCTTTTTACATTGCCATGAAATCAACCTTTTGCCAAGAAATTGACAACCTCTTATTGTAGATTTCCTGTCAAGGCTAGCTCCAGCATAATCACTATCAGAAAAAGCTTCCAAGTCAAATGGTGAATCCCTAGGATACCAAAGGCCCAATTTGGATTGACCTTTCAAGTATCTAAAGATACTTTTCACAACATGAAGATGTGAGACTTTAGGAGTAACTTAGAACCTTACACAAGCACAAACAACAAACATTATGTCAGGCCTAGAAGCTATCAAGTACATAAATGATCCAATCATTGATCTGCATAAATGAACATCCACATCCTCAGCTTCTTCATCCTTGAGTAATGCATTGTTAGTCTCAATTGGAGTGCTTGCTGTCTTTATTGTGACAAAATCAAACTTATTCAATATATCAGCCACATACTTGTCTTAGCTGATAAAGATTCCATCATCTTTCTGCTTTACTTGTTTCCTAAAAAGAAAGTGAGCTCCCTTATAGAACTCATCTGGAATCTCTTGTGCATCATCTTCTCAAACTCAACACATAAAGACTTCTTTGTAGATCCAAAGATGATGTCATCAACATACACCTGCACTAACAGGATATCACATTTGTCCTTCTTAATGAATAGAGTCTTATCTATAGTGCCTCTTTTAAATCCATTTTCCAATAAGTAGATAGACAAAGTCTCATACCAGGCTCTAGGAGCTTGATGTAGACCATATAAAGCTTTTTCTACTTTATAAACTTTTTCAGAGAACTGTGGATCTTCAAAACAAGGAGGTTGGCACACATACACCTCATCTTCAATAGTACCATATAAAAAGGCACTCTTTACATCCATCTGGTACACAATAAACCCCATAAATGATGCATAGGCCAAAAACAACTTAATTGCTTCTATCGTAGCAACAGGAGCAAAAACCTCATCATAATCAATGCCTTCTTCTTGGGTGTACTTTGTGCAACCAGTCTTACCTTATTTCTAACTACTATCCCTCTCTTATCTTTCTTGTTTTTATAGTCCCATTTTGTTCCAATGGCATACTTGCCTTTGGGTAAATCAACCAATCTCCAAACGTTCTGCAATCTAAACTATAACAACTCATCTTGCATTGCCTCTATCCAGCTTGGATCTGTCAAAGCTTGTGTTACCTTCTTGGGTCTATTTGTAAGAGAAAACAGGTAAATAAGCAGTTTTGATAATCTTTGTGATTTGTTCTCCTCTGCTTTTTGATGTAACTAACCATAGCATGTTCTTCAATAATCTTGGTCATCCTCCTTGTTTGAGTAGCTGAATTTATGTCTCCAATGATCTGGTCTTTAGGATGATCCTTGTGAATTCTGGTTGTGGGAATAAGACTGACATTCATGGTGGTTTCCAAGTTGTTAAGGTCAGCCTCTGCACCCACATCTTCATCATCATATGCACCACTAAAGATACCAGTATTTAGAAGATCAGCAGTATCCTCCAAATCAGGCATAAGAGGATCAGTTGGAAGATCATCAGCATTAGTAAAAATTTGCCCACCAGTACTAACAGATGGACTAGTTAGTGCTGTTAGCATAACCTTCCTTCTGTTGAACAAGCAAATTATCTAATTCAGCTCTAAAATCTTGCACATTCTGGTCATTTTCTTTATTTAAAGCTCCTCCTTCTTTCTCTTGACCATTTCTTTCACCCTTATTTGCTGGTTCTTCATTAGTCTTTTTACCAGCATCATCAGCAACTGCATCCTCTAAGCTCTGTGGACTGTCATAAAGTAATGGTAGCAGAATATATTGTTGAGTATTATCCTTGATACCTGCATTCTTATTAGTTTGATTCCCTGTAGTAACTGGCTCATAATTCATAGAGTTTGTTAGTAAATCAATATCAAAGAGCCAATCTGGTCCACTCCCTGCAACATTGGGTTTGTTTTCAAGAAAGTTTATGTGCAGATTCTCCTCTACTTTCCTAGTTCTAGTGTTAAATACCCTAAAAGCCTTGCTATTTATAGAGTATCCAACAAAGAACCCCTCATCAGCCTTCTCATCAAATTTGCCTAGGGGATCTAAGGTATTAAGAATAGTCACAAGACACCCAAAAGGTCTCATAAAACTTATACTAGGTGGTCTACCATGTAATAGTTCATAAGGTGTCTTGTTGTGAGGCTTGGTCACTAAAACCCTATTCTAAACATAACAAGCAGTACTAACTGCTTCAGCCCAAAATGTAGTAGGTAATAATGAATCTGCTAGCATAGTCCTAGCTGCCTCTATTAGTGTCCTATTCTTTCTTTCAGCAACTCCATTTTGTTGTGGAGTTTTGGCAACACTAAACTTCCTCTTAATCCCTTTCATCCTACAGAACTGATTCATGTCATTATTCTTAAACTCAGTTCCATTGTCACATCTGATGATTTTAACCTTATGATTTATTTGGTTTTCTATGCCAGTAATAAAAGTTTTAAGGATCCTACTAGTCTCATCCTTAGTGGCCAAAAAGAAAACCCAACTAAACCTACTATAGTCATCAGTGACAACAAGGCAATATGTCTTGTGATTGATACTCCTTACAGATGTTGGCCCAAATAAGTCCATATGCAACATTTGTAAGGGTTGGCTGATAGAGCTTACAAGCTTGGTCTTACAAGAAGCTTTGTGTTGCTTTCCCTTCTGACAAGCAACACAAGTATGGTTATTTTCAAAAAGCTTTGAAGGCAAACCTCTAACAAGATTTCCCCTCACAAGTTTGTTCATAGTTTTAAAGTTTATATGACCAAGCCTCCTATGCCATAAATTAGACTCATCTATTGTAGCCTTTGCAAATAAACAAGTCAAACCTCCTAAAGGAACAACATTCTTTAGATCAAAACTGTACATGTTGTTCTGTCTGGGAACTTTAAGCAAGACTTGACTTTCATCAAGTAGCTTAAAGTCAAGAGATAGAACAAGACATTCAGTCTCAGTGAAAAGAACACTGTTTTTCTTGTCACACATTTGTGAGACAGAGAAAAGATTAAACTTAAGTTTCTTTACAAAGTATACATATTCAAAGTCTAATTTCTCAGTCCTAATTTTACCTTTTCTAGTAATTTTACCTCCTTTAAGACTTCCTGCAAATGCAACAAATCCATCATCAACCTCTTGATAATCTATAAAGAAGGAATTATTTCTTGTCATATGCCTGGAGCATCCATTGTCAAAAATCCCTTGATCTTGTAAAGTATATTGTGGATTACCCTGCACTCAAAATAAGAGAATTAGTTTCTCTTGGGGACCCAAGCCATTACTGACTTGAGTCTGCCTTGTAGATCAAAATAGTCAAATCTTTTAAGCCTGTATGATCCACTGTCTTTGGAGGTATGGTCAATAACATTTCCTATTGGTCTCCAAATCTAGCATGCTGAGGACTTAATAATATTTTCCTTATTTCCCACAATAGCATTAACTACTGCTTTTGACCCAACAGTAGTTACATTGTTAACTCTAGCATTAACTACTGCTTTGATACCACTTCTTGATCCCTTTTGAATAGATCTTACTTAGCTTGTTAAAGCTTAGTTATATTGGATAGATCCAAGACAACTATATTAGAAACTAAGATTGAGAATATCACAAACTATGCGGAATCTAGTTTGCAATACTAAGAAGAACAATAAAACAGCAAAAACAAGATCTTTATTAAACTATCAATATATTGAATACTATTTTGAGTTACAAAATAGCCATGAATACTAACTATGATTGCTATACAAACTATGAATACTAATATGAAAACTGATGTCTAGATCTATGCCGTAGGGTTCCTTTTATACACTAAGGAAACCCTAATGGGCTTATAAAACGCGTTAAGTGATTATGATCATTTCTATAAGTAAACATAATATCTTAAACAAATAAGTTTATACATATCTTCTTTACAAATAATTGATACTTATCTTCATAAGTATTCTTGTTCTTTAATCAACCTTTATCTCTTCTCTGATATGTCTTTGATCTCATCTCTGACAGTATTAATCCTTTCAGCAGTTGTAATTACTTAGTAGTTGTAACTGAGCACAATCAACATTAACTACATAGAAGTTTACTCTAGCAATAGTAACATACACTAACAATACTAACTTTAGTACTAGCAGCAGTAACTACTTAGTATATTTTCAGTCTTCATCTCTGAGCAGTCTTAACTTCTTCATTAAGATTATTGGTTTCAGCCACTGATTTTTAGTTAAAAGCCCTTCTTACTGGTGAATGTTCTTTAAAATAAGAATATGTTTTGGGTAATGCATCATTTGCTTTTGATTTAGGGGCATCAGTATTAACAGGCCTGACAGTACTAATTGATGCTGCTGCTCTTGAAGAGTTTTGCTTAGCATCATTAACTGGTACTTGTCCTGACTTTGTTACAACTGTTGTTGGAACAAAATTCCTTTTAGGATGTGGGTGAGTAAATTTATTTTGGTAGTTCACCCTCTGAGCATTGGTCCATACTGGTATAATTTACCTTTGACCATTAACCCTTCTCTTATTATTCAACACTGGTTTTTTCTCCATTTTCTATCATGAAAATCACATGTCTTCTAAATAAATGGTTGAAACTCCTACATACAAAACAAGCATTCTTTATAAACTTAAAACCATTTCATAGTTTTTGAGTCATCATTTCATTCCAGTTTCTTCTATTATCCCTAGGATTTTGACTTTTCCTAAGATACTCTTCTTGCCTGTATGTGTTTTTCTTATTAACAGATTTTACATTCTTATCAGATTTGACAAAATTAATTTTAGTAAACTTTGGTTTTGTCTGATCAGGTTTAGGTCTAAATACACCATCATTATTAGTGTCCCAATCTTCAATGATAGGAGCACTAAGCCTAACAGTTTTAAGCTTTTCTACACTATCCTTACTGGTTTTTGATGCAGTAGTAATAGTTTCACTTACTTTAGCCTTATAGACAGAATCATCTAACCCAGCAAAGGATAAGTCAGGTTTTGAGGGCATGTAGTTCCTAGTGTAAGGAGGGGGAACTTCATGAAACCCTTCACCTATTTTGAATATATCATTTACTGGACTATCATCCTCATCGCTTTCTTTACTGTTAAACATACTATTAACCACTTCACTCCCATTCATTTGACTTTCATAACCAAGACCAGCTTTGTCTTTAGCACTTATTTGACTATTTATCAGTTTAAGTTTCAAATCATATTTCTCTTTTAAAGCTTCTTCTAACTAATTTTTATGATCTTTAATAGTGATATCTTTCACTTGGACATCATACTTTAAGAATGCAATATCTTCTTCATAAACAACTTCATTCTTTTCATGAATAACTATCCTAGCTTTTAATGATTCTAATCCCATTTGATAACCTATAATTTCTAGATTAGATTTATTAAGAGCATCACGCTGTTGATCATACTGTTTTTGAAGAGTTTCATATGATTTTAAGCAATCTTTAGAGCAAGTATGTACCTCAGAGTCTGAACTTGATGAACTTGATGAACCTTGGGATGTATAGGCCATTAGAGCAAAGTTTGTGAGTCCTTCTTTAGCCTGAAAGCTCCAATCATAACCACCTATCCCATCTTGAACAACCAAGGCATTTGCAGGAGTCTCTACTGGTACAATCCTTCTTGGAGCATCTCCATTTATATTCCCCTGATTCCTTGGTGCCATGCATTCTCTAGCAAAGTGACCTCTCCTGTGGCAGTTGTAACATTCAACCTTTGTCTTATCAAAGCCAACAGTTTCTTTGCCATTGAAATTCAGATTCCTTCCTGTCTTCTTTAAGAATCTTTTCACCCTTATGGTAAGCATGGCCACCTGCCATTTGAGATCCATCTCTTCAAGATCATCAGTATCAATCTGCTCCAGATCTTCATTGTCTAATTGTGGACTATTAGATTGATTAGCAAAGAAGGAAAACATGACATCATTAGCATAAGTTGAGGAAGAAGCTTGTCCCTGTGAACTAGCAGTAGAAACTTCATGAGCAGTATTAACTACTTCATTAGTACTGCTAGTGTTTTTTGAAGATACAAAAGCCACATTCTGAGAGTTTGAGCTTGAGCTTGATTGGCCTTTAATCTCAGCTTCATATACCTTCAAATTGTTGTACAAATCATCCATGCTCAATGTGTCTAGATCAGATTTGTTTCTCATGATTAAAGCAATATTGTTCTAAGCTGATGGTAGACTTCTCAGCAACTTCAGATTTGCATCTTCCTGAGAGATAACTTCACCATGAATTTCCAATTGGCTGATGAGTTTCTAAAACCTATCATAGGTTTTATCCAGTCCTTCAGATCTTGATGCAGTAAAATTCTTATATTGCTGCTTCAGAATGGTCTTCTGCATTTTCTTTGATTCTTTGTTGCCTCCAAACCTGGTCTTGATTGCTTCCCATAAGGTCTTTGCATCCTTGATTCCATGAAACTTCAATAGGTGCTCATCAGGAATGACCAACAACATAGTGCTTTTTGCTTTCAATTCATTCTTTCTTGCCAGCTTTTGTTCTGCAGTTTTAGGAGGAATAGGACCTTCAGCACTAGCTGATGCAACAACAGGTGCATCACCATTCACAATAACCTCCCAAAGAGCATAATCAGTGTGAGTAAGATATTGCTCCGTAGATCATAGTCTCCAGTTTTGAGTGCTGGAAGTTTTAGTGCAGACACTGTTTGGGTAGTTTCTGATTGTGACTCTATCTTTTCTTTGAATATGAGATCTTGTATAGATGTAGTGTTCTTCTTATTCAAAGTCTCTCAACAAGCTCTGATACCAATTGTGGAGATCGTTATAGACTCATCTAGGATATGTTTTACAGATAATATAAATATGCAGCGGAATATAAAGAACAATATATTATCAAACAAGGTTTTTATTCTCATACGTTTCCACCTTGCCCCAATTCTATACCTTAGAGTTTATTTAACTAACTAAATAACTTATTCATCGTAACTACAGATTTTTATAAATTAGTTTAATATTTTTTATAATATTTTTAGATTAAAACTGTTTTTAATTCATAATAAATAAATAAAAATAAATAAAAAATATAATTTCTTTTCTGAAAATTATTTTTAATCATTTAGGACCTTTAGAAATTAAATTTGCATTTTAGGGTAAAATTTTGATAATTTAAGTTTGTAGTCGCATTTTTAAATTCCCGTTAACGATTTTAGTTTAATTTTTAGTTGTATTTAAATATTGCTTGCCTTTATTTGTTTTTGCATTAGTAGAATAGAATCTAAAATCCAAATCTTTTTTGATAATCAAGCTCGATTCCCGACATAAACGTGAATTTCCATTCACCTCTCATCGAGGAGAACGATACCCGTGTTGATTACCTATTATTCTTTCCTAAGAATAATTTGTATGATACTTTGCTTAGGTATACGTATATGTATATATATATTATATATATTTGAGGGTTATTTGTTTGATACGTATAAAAACGAACATCAAAATGGCGCCGTTGCCGGGGAGAGGTGTAGCGATTTTTGCGGGATTGTTCGTGTTCGAGCCTTGAAGATCCTTTCCCCGTGAAAGTTTTCGTTTTATTTTATATAAAAATACAAAAATATTTTACACTTCTATTCTTATTTTCTTTTATTTTAATATTATGAATTTTTGAAAGCACATCGATGATGAACTGTATATAATAGTTACAATATAAGCGGTTTTAAGCATTTATCTAATATCTGGAAATTTGTTAAGCATTTAAGCACAGTCAATCCGTTAATTAAAGTTATGTCTTGTAATGTTTTGAATGTGTTTTTATACTTTTTCAAAATGTTACATTTTTAGACCTCATGATTTGAAAATGGCAGAATATACCCTTGGAGTTTGCACTTTTACGACTTTGGTCCTTCAAGTTTAAAAGATATACAAAGTAAACCTTGCACTTTGAAAAGTGATATAATAGACCCTTATACTTATAACTTTGATAAAATCACAATTTTAGTCCTCTTAGTTATAAGTTTTCGAAAGTTACGATATATACCCCTTGCATGGATAATATTTACAAAACATGTCCAAATTGCCATGAAAGCTTATTTTAACATTTCAATAGACATTTATAAGTTATAATAAACTAAAATATGAAGATTTAACGCAACGCAAGTTTAAAATAACGATTCGTTAAGCTAGGAAGCAAAACAGGTCATATTAGGGTTTTAAAATGAAAATGCGCGGGTTTTAAGTTCAATTTATTTTATATGCTTATCAAAGCACTTAATTTTTAATGTTAATTAAGCTATTGGATAGAATTATTTAACAATAGTATTAAAACCTAGTTTCAGCTTATAGAATAAGCAAAAACATGAAATTATGTTCGGGTGTACCGGTAGTTGGATCAAAAAGGTAAAACACATAGGTTTTGAGTTCAAAAGCTTTATGTTTGATTTAGCATGTCATATGAACTTCTGAGGCATGAATAAAGAATATAAGCTTAGAGAACCTGGTTTGAGCTTATAGCTTAGAAATGGGTCAGAATCGGGACTTTTAGCTTCGTACGCCTAGAATAACGACTCCGGGGCTTCGTTTCTTGGTTTATTTTGCTTCCTTTCTGAACTTGAGCCTTATTAAGACCTCTTAGGATCTATTAGAGCAAAGGATTGCTTCTATGTAAGGGTTATAGAAGAGGAAGTGGGGGATGAAGAAAAATGAATGATTTAGGGTCCTATTTATAGTCGAACCATCCTTAGGGCTCAAGGTAAGCTTGAAATCTGTGTTAGGACATGTGTATAAGCTAGGTAGTGATGTGGATAAGCTAGTGTATGAGTTGTATAAGCTAGAAACTAGCTTTGGTGAGTTGGTTTGCTTTGGTGATGTCGCGACTAAACAAGGAAGGAAAAGGAAGCCATGTGCAATTTTTAATCTATAAATGAAGTATATATTTGTGTGAGGTGCTTGTAAGCAGCGTTTAGGATGAAGTAACTTAGTCATGGAGGTGCTTGATTGCAATATAGGACTTTGGAATGGGTTAAAATGAAGAAAGATTTATCCAGGTCATATTTTAGGGTTCGGATTGAGTTTTCTAGCTTGTAATTCATGTACATTTGATTAAGAATGATAGGTTACTGATCCTAAGACTTATATTAAGGATTATAATCAAAATTTGATAGGTTGATTGGGGGTAAATGGGAGAAAATGAGTAAACGTTCAAAAGTTACAATTAGGCATAATTAGGGTTTCTACTAGCATTGTTTTCTTGTAACATTGGTATGTTATATGTGAAATGAATGATGAAAGTGATTGATAATGTTGTAATATATGTTATTACCACTTAAGAATTAATAACAAGAATTGGTAGGTGGTTCGGGTTTAAAATGGGCGAAAATGAGTAAACGGGTCAAATGCTCTCATTAGGGCACATTTAGGGTTTCTAGGTTTCATTTCATGAAATATTATGAAATGAGGATGATTATGGAATGTAAATGAAGTATATGACTTGCTTGAAACTTATACTTGATATATTGTACAAAATTGTTTAGGAAAACGGAGGTGAAACGTCTATTTTGGATGTCGTGCATTAATGACTTTTATATTGAGCTTTTAGAGACTTCTACTTTGACTTAGATGGAGTTTATATTTCAAATGAGATGTTATATTACTTGTACTTATGCTTTAGTAACTTGTGCATTCACTTTAGATATTAACTTCTCATGGAATTAGGGTTTAGAGGTATACGATAATGATTTAAAGCCCGTTTTGATATAACGTTGCGAATGGTACATTATATGAGTAATATAATTTGTAATAATGATATTAAGATATCGACTTGATATGTTATGATGTTTGCTTGACATATAAATAGATATAGATGGCATAGGTAGGTTGCGTGAGCTCGTCTACTTTAGTTATGCAAGTTACATTGCATATTGAGATATTGGTAATGCAAGTAATGTAATAAAGTGAAAAATTTCCCCGTATAATTGTGATCATAGTAAAATAGGTGATAGTACATTTCATCTAACTTAATAGATGGATATTTATATTGATGAAAATTTACGGGTTGTTATAGTCTCCCATCCTTACAGAAATCTCGTCCCGAGATTTAGCTGAATGCCGAAGTTAAGGAATGATTATGAATTGTAAGAGAGTTGCTAATCATGTTGGATACATATTTGGAAATGAACAAATGAAGACTAGAGACTTAATCGTATGAAGGTAATAATGATAATAAAGAAAAGGAATTATTTGTACAAACGGATTGAAAGAAACTTGTTTGTACGAATGTCATACTTAAACCCATTCATTTATAATTTTTCATTTACAAACAGAGGCGTCCCAATCCTTGTAACTGAGAATTTATAAATTCATAGTTCAGTGATTTATAATTTCCTTATTTAAATGAAGAAGCGTCCTAATTCATTTCAATAAGATGATTATAAATCATCCTACTTAAGCATAAAACATGATATCAAAACGATGTTAGGTAGAAGATTTTTCCAAAACTATGAGAAGGAAAATGAGACATTAAATCTCATGATACCGATCCAGAAATCACATTTGAAGAATTTGGCATACAATTCCTCCGTTCTGGGTAATTTCTAAAAGTATTTTCAGATGTTCTGCGTGTTATTCTTTGTTATAAGAGTAGATAAGAATATCATCGATGAACACTATTATGAATTTGTCTAAGTATGGTTTACACACCTGATTCATGAGATCCATGAGTACGGTAGGTGTGTTAATTAAATCAAATTACTTAAATTTCATAGTGTCCATATCTTGTTCTGAAAGCAGTCTTAGGAATATCTTCATCCCTTACTCTCAATTTATGTTAGTCTGATCTTATGTTGATTTTCTAGTAGACATTCGGACCTTAAAGTTGGTCGAATAAGTCATCGATTATGGGTGATGGGTAATGATTCTTTACAATGGATTTATTCAACTCTTGGTAATCGATACACATTCTGAAAGATAAGAAGAAAGATGGATATCCTGGACATATACCTTCCAGTTTTTATACAGGATATGAGATTTAGTCAGGTTTTGCTTTGGTCACCTTGAATGATCAAAGTTTCATCGTTGATAGGAATGTAGATGACTTTCTTGTTGCAGAGAATTTTGGCATGATACTTGGATAAAATCCATACCAATGACGTAGAAATTACCAAGTTTAATTGGCATGAGATCGATTTCAAAAGGTTGATTTAAACCCTGGATAACGATACTATGAAATAGTGAGATATAAAATAGAATTGTATTATATCATGAACAACTTACATTTATACCTTACATAGTTAAGATTTTACAAGTGTTTTTATTTATACCACACATCATGTGGTTAGGTTTTAACAAACTATAACTAGGATCTAATCCAGTAATTCGAGGGTCCTTTATTTATGTAGTTCCTGGTCTGATGACCTATCTTGTTGCAAGTTCGACACTTGACAGTGCAAGGTCCTATGTGATGTAGGGTGCATCTTGTACATAAGGGACGGTTTCCAGTATACCCATTGTTGGCAGTATAAGCCCTGAAGGTTTCTTGTCTCTTATTCTGCTATTGGTGGTGATTATTGCTACGGTTGTTGTTGCGATTGTTGGAGTGGTTATTGTTGTTGTGGTGTTTTTTTCATCATCAAACTTTCGTTTATGGTTATTGGTTTCTTGTACAGAATTGTGTTTCATTACTTGCTTTATTAACTTCTGGG
>BQNB010136024.1:0-18062 GCA_026074375.1 Tanacetum coccineum
TGTAATGGCATAAACTTATGTTTACGCCCTAAACTTTTCATTTCCAGTGAGGTTACGTCGTAACCACTTTGGTTACGCCGTAATCTTTGGTCAGAAGGTTTGTTCTTCTTGTCAATCTTGTTTTTGTCGTAAAAACCAAACTGTAAAGTGTTAGGATGAGTTCTTTATATCGTTGTAAAGCTAAAAGAGTATATTTTATGATAATGAACCTTACAAAGGTCTAATTGTAGTGTATTTAAAAAGTTTTTTAAAGGGATGACACAAGGTCATTCCCGGTCAAGCATTTCCGCAAAGGTTTCCAATTTCGGGTTAAATATCGAGTCTGAAAAAGGGCATTTCAAATCTGTATCCTCTGAGGATGAAGGGGTTACTAGAGTCACAACATTTATAGCCATCACTGAGGATGAGCCATCTGTTGGAAAGGTTGATGATAGATCGGGTCAGTAGGTTGAAATCACCATGAAAAAGGTACAAAGACTTCTTTCTATGACTGGTGGTGAGGAAAGGAAACATGTCCTAGAATATACCCATGTTGATCTCCATTATGTGGAGTATCAGAAGAAAAACTTGCTCAGAAAAACTTACTAGTTACCGAGCTCATATCAAGGTTGAACCCCATGTGTCCAATGATTTGTTAATGAATGTGTTTAAGTGTCAAGAGTCATGTAATGTGAATGTGAAATGAGTACGAGTCAATGGTTTTGATTGTGTGCTTAAGTGTATGCAAATAAGTTAAAACAGGGCATTTGGTAAACCAGTAAAATATATGATTTAGGGTTATTTAGACCACAGTGTTTGTAACATTGTTGTGTTATAGCATGATAAAGATTTCTGGAAGGTATTATGAAGTTTTGGGTCAATATAGTTAAGTTGGGAAAAAGGTAACTTTCTGTAGTGGCGTAAACTTTTGTTTACGCCCTAAAATTTTCATTTGCAGTGAGGTTACGTATAACAACCCGTAATTTTCATCAATGTAATTATCCATCTATTAAATTAGATGCACTGTAATATCCATCTATTATATAATGAGTTCTTTATATCGTAGTAAAGCAAAAAGGGTATATTTTATGATAATGGAACTTAAAAGGGTCTAATTGTAGTGTACTTAGAAGTATGTTTAGGAATGACACAAGGTCATTCCCGATTATGCGTTTCCACAAAAGTTTTTGATTCTGGGTCAAATTTCGAGTCTGGAAAGGGGCGTTTCAACTTGGTATCAGAGCTTCGGTCTAAGAGAAGTAGGTTTCCACTAGTAGATGCGTATGCCGTAAGTTTAGGTAACAAAGAATGTAAATGCCTTAGTAAAAGGTAGTTAAGTGTTTGTGGAAAATACAATGATGATGCTTAGACATATTAATGATTATGTGATGTGTTGTAGTCATTGGTTATATGACTTTGATTTTGATTAGAATGAAGCGCTTATTAGAAAAGTTAAAATTGAAGATGTTGATGTAATTATGTCATGTAAGTATATGAAAGCTATTATATGTCTAAATGTTATACAAATGTGAGATCTATGCTATGTTAATTATATGTATAAGTAATGTAAGATGTATATAATGATATGAGTTAAAAAGTGTTTGATGCTAAGATAAATGCATAGTATTGCATTTTAATAAATGATAATGAAAGTATGTAAGTATGAGCTAGGTAATGTGAAGATGCTTGAATTATGAAAAAGTCTCTTAATGAAGAAGTATTGTATTGAGCGTAAGTACTTAAACGAATTACTAATAAAAGTTAAAGTATGATAAGTCGTGTAATGTAAAGGACATGATAAAGTATGACGCAATAGTATGACATGGTTAAGTATGAGATGTAGATGAAAGATACTTAAGAAGAGTTGCGCTAGAAATCTTAAATGAAGCTAAATACGTTAAATAAACGATAAAGAATAAATGAATCATGCTAATATATGAAGAAATGTCTGATAAGTAAAGTAGATAAATGAGCACACCTTAAGATAAATCAAATGAAAGAATGATTGATGTGTCGTTGTGTGGTGTATATTTTATTGATTCAAGTTTTAAATTTATATTTTGCCGACTAAACTAAAAACAACACTTTAACGGGCAGTGTACCCGATCGGTAGTAGTTTCGTGGTAAGTAGGGTGTCGAACACTTGAAGCGAGGTTAAATATATCAATTTAATTAATATCTTGGTTATCTAATCTATGTTAATTCTATTCTATTCTAAACCTATGTTAAACCTATGTCAGTCTAAATCCTAATTCTAACGGGAAAAAGGGGTTTTCAGCCTGAGAGACTGGCACGGTTTGGTTGGTGACTACAATCAATTCAAGGCACTTTAACCCACGCAAGCAAATAAACAAAAGATAAAAGAGCGGTCGAGCCAAATATAAGAAAACTGTATTAACCATTATTAATCCGATTAGAAAGTTGGTTTGTTTATTTAGTGCAATGATTTCTTCTCTCGAGGCGGTATATCATTCTTAAGACTTAGGCGTTACATCATCCTAAGACCTAGACACATTAATTCTGTCACAATTAAAGCATTCACATAAAGCATCCTTATTTGCTGATTATAATCTATCTTAGGGATTAAAGCAATGGTGATCTTGTTAAACCCTAGCTCATAGAGACTTTACCCACTTATCGCTTAATGGCGATTTATACACTAGTAGTCCACTTGTCCAACTATCCAATGGAATCAAAACGTTATTTGTTGAATTATCTAGGTTCACCTTCTAGTCAACACGATCAATAAACCATTGGCAATATCCAATTAACTAGTTAAGCCTGAAGCGTATCCTAGACACAGATTTAGAAGGACAATATTTATGATCCTATGATTCTAGATGTATAAATTACTATATGGAGAGCTATCCCAAACTCTAGATTACTTGGTCCGTATCACTAGATCTAGTTGAATGATAGGTCGCATACAAAAGCGCGTAAACAAGTATAAATTTATAAACATAAACAAGCATTCAACGATAAATCAAGAAATCGAGATAAACAAATACCAAACATTCAGATCTTCATAATAATGGCTAATTCCCGAAGGTATTAGCCTTCAAACGTCATAATAAATACAAGAGTAATTATTTAGCCAAGGTAAACTAATCAAGTTAACGAATGATACCAAAACTGAAGGATTACAAAAGTATACGGAATTACACGTTGTCTCCTATGGAATTGATAACGTTGCTCGACCTTTTCTGCTCTTTTTCTCCTCTGAAAATCGACTTTTATGGTTTAGGTATCAAGAATATGATTTAGCACACTTAAAACTCGTTTTTAAGTTTTGTATTTATAGGGTCTGGAAGTCGGTTCGATACGGCGTATCCAAGGAGTTGTATACGGCGTATTGGGGGGTTTCTTGGAGTAGGGACCACACTTGATATCTTTCAGAATATTATATTCATTCCATATTTCCAATACGGCGTATTGGTCTTCTCTGGATACGGCGTATTGAGCTTTGTTGCTTTGGTGAGTGCAAGGCACGATACACCAATTTCTTTGATGGATATGGCGTATTGGTCTTCAGAATAGTAATCTTCAAAATATCTTCATTTAAGCTCTAGAATGCGCGCCTTTTGCTAACTTTCACCAATTACTCCATAATTACTATAATTCTCAAATATAAACGATTAAGTAACAATTCTTTGCAATAACTATACAAAATGGGTTAATAACATGGGATAAATGATGCTATAAAATAGACGTTATTTGATGTCATCAAATATCCCCCCACTTGAATCCTACTTGTCCTCAAGTAGACTTTAGAAGTTTACAAAAATGTATCCCTAAGGATATTTTCCGTTAAAGCAATTTTATTTCGACGATTAAGTACAACAACCAAACACCTCACGAAATAGGAAGATGAAAACACTCAAATCACTCAACTAATCTATGTGGTAACATGTAACTAATTCGCTTAATTGCTCGGTCATGACGAGTATTCTATCATAAGCTTGGCAAGGATACACATCTCCACCACTAAAGCCAAGGAGTAACAAGTTTATAAAGGTAAATATGGGTTTTTGTATGGAAAGGCTTACGGTTGATCAATCTACAATCTTTCACTAGGAAGTACCATTTCCATAAGCAGCTGAAGCACATATACATGGCGATAATACGGAATTAGACATGGGTGTCGATCACAGTCCCCCATTCGAATTTAACAAACGGTTAGGATAAAGAATGATATAGGGTAGGAACCTTCTAACTTTCACCAAAAGTCGTAAACCAATGAGGTACAAGACATGCATACATGGGCGTAACGATGGAATAGACAAGCATGTTCGTATGAATCCTCATTCGCGTAAAACCAACGGCTAATCATTAAGGGGGGGGGGGGTGAGGTGGGAGGAAGTAGAATATTGTTAAATAAAAATCAAGAAACAAATAGATTAAGGCTTAAGATGCAAGTTGCTAGATACTTTTTCCCGACCGTTAACATAATAAAGACACAACTATTTACAACGTCTTGATCATAAATCAAAAACAGCAACCTAAGTTGGCGTTCCCGTAACGGTCAACTTTCCAATCATCCCAAAACTTTACATACTCTACAAGGTAAGAGGGGGGGGTGCGATGATCTTTCACTTTGTACAAATACTCTACTCGTTGATTTTAGACGTTATCAACAATTCCGATCCTTCGTAGAAATTCCTTCGTAGTTGCAAACTATTTTATCCTTCAAATTTTCTTTCTCTTTATTTTTTCAAACTATTCTTCAAATCTCGGTGTAGTTTCACCATTTTCACGATTATAATAATTCTGGATAATTTCTTCGATAGTTTATTTGTTCTTCGGATTCACCAATAATTGTGACGGTAGTAAAATCACATGAGTTTTGACTACTAATATACATTCCCATTTGCAATGTGTAAATTTCTAACCGTACCAAAGATAGAAAATGACACAAGACTCGGGAAATACAAACTTTACACTTTAAGAAACTAGCACTTAAATTAAACTTAATCTAACATGGTAGGTTAAGGTGTAAGGTGTAACGAAACCAAATAGTTGTTTAATTCCTAAAGGATTGGTTCTACGGGTTTTTCTAGTGGATCATCACTTTAAAGATGGGAGTGGAAAATGGTTTAAATGGGAGGTTAACTAACCAGTGTAGTTAACTAATAAGTAACATGTAAAGGTGCATTTAGTGGAATCTAAGATTTACCAATTAAACAAGTGACTAACTCCAATTCAATCCATGAATAATCATTATTGTGGTCCATCGATGATATACAAGCCAAGTGCTAAATCTACAACATCACCCGTCACACTCATATTTTGTTGGAATTTAGGTGAAACATCTGGAAACGGAAAGGTTAAATCCTCCATATTCTACAAGTTATTGTTCGGGTTATTGTGACAAGGTTATTTTCACAAAAGTAACTTGAATTTTTTTAAATTTGAGCATAATTTAAGCATTTTAGTATGAAAAATAGGACAAGTAAACATTCTAATTCCACCCCCTACTTGAATTATACAACGTCCTCGTTGTATATATAAAACATTAAATACGAGAATTTAAAAAGAATTAGAATGAGAAACTCCCCTGGTATTTGCTCAGTAGATTCTCCACGTTGCGTTTACGAGCAACATTGTGTGCCGAAAAAGCGTCTAAATCCTAGCACGAACAACACACACATAGAATTCTAGAAAATATGCATTCCACCAACTTCGTCGATATTTCATTCAGCGAGGTCCTGTATAAAATATAGGAAGAACAAATGCTTTCCTATCATTGGTACCTAAGGTTAAATTTCAACTAAACGAAACAAACTAATTACGGTCAGTTTTTTTTGGTGGGATTACTGGCGTATCAGTTTAGTGAATACGCCGTATTCAAAATCTGACAATAATGTTTTTAATGTGCAATAAAAATAAAGACTGATAACGTCAAGACAATCAATACGCCGTATGGTATGGAGCGGATACGCTGTATGGTATGGAGCGGATACGCCGTATTGGTGTCTGGGAAGACAGACTCGATAACAAAATAAAATAACAATCCGGGTTGTCTCCTGGAAAGCACTTTGTTTACGCGAAGTCTTTAAGATCACTTTTCTTCAACTTCTTTTTTCACATCCATCTCAAGCGCCGCTAATTGTGCCCGAGAGGGTGAGCCATTCTTTCATCTTCCGCATCTCTAATGTAAATTGGGTCCTAGATTCAAACTCCTTTATAGAACCCTTTAAGCTTTGTAATGCATGCGAGATTCCATTCTCGTTATTCCACACACGTAGCCTTAAGTAATGGTGGGGATTTTGTTGCATTGCTCATTAGTGTGGTTTTTAAACCTCGGATGTGATCGCACCATTTGGTAAGTTACTTTATCATCACCATTGTAAATGGTAATCCTTCTTTCAAATTATTTTGTTTTAATTCCAACTTCTCTTAAGAATGGTTCCCCAAAAATAACATCACCCATTCTTTTATCACGTTAAAGCATACTCCCTCCAAAAAATGCAAAAGTCATTCAGAATAGAAAAGGGTCCAACAAAAATAGGCACATTCATAAGGCTCCTACAACATTATTCCCTTTGTACACCATCTTATCTTTCATTATTGAATTATGAAACTTTTTAGACATCACATTGACATACAATAATGGGAAAAAGTTAGCGTGAGTAAATTCAAATCCTATCATGCATAAAAACTTTAAATTGTGAGCATAATCTATATGGATTTTCTTATCATCGTCGCAATAACTAGGGTAATCATTAATTCCAGTATCAAGATCTTCATCCATAGTTCTAAATTCCTCAATTATCTCACCATCCTCAATAGTAGGCATTAAATCATCACCTTGATTTCTTTTGAGCTCAAATGGTTTATTTAGATCATTTAAATCAATGTAATCTTCTAAGAAAGGGTTTAATGATCTATTCAACACCAAAGTCTCTCCCATAAGCCTAGCTTCTAAATCAAGTTCCATTCTTTCTCTCAAACTTAGCATGTAGACCCTCTTAATTATACTACTAGTAGATTTAACACTTTTGAAAATAATATTTTCTTCCCCAACCTTTAAAGTAATCTTTATTTTATAAACATCAATCTTAGCACGGGCGGGAGACAAAGAATGGTCTTTGAGGATCAAGGGTACTTTGATATCCTCGGGCATATCAAGAATTATAAAGTCCTTCTGGGAATGTATATTACCAATCCTACTAGTACGGTTTGTAGTAAATCCTTTTGGATATTTTCACTTCTATCTCCAATTCCACTGTCAGCTAGTAGTAGTTAATGCGCCTAATCCTAAGTTTAACCGTAGGTCAATGAGAGCATAAACACTAACACTAAGCTCCTAAGTCATAAGGCATTGTCAAAGCAAGTATTATTAATAAACCAAGGTAGAAGTGACACGTTAACTCCTTGGGTCTTTTCTCCTTTCGGTAAATGGTGTTTATTGATATGTGAAGCTCCATAAGCTTCCATAAATTTTAGTCCATAGTTCCCCTCTTCATCTTCACAGTAATGATTATCCAAATGACTTGGAAAGGGAACCACCGTTTGTATTGACTTGTATTGTCTAGTGGATACGGCGTATTGGGATGATCCAATACGGCGTATCGAGTATGAATCAACTTTAATAGTGGTTGAAATCGACTTGACTTGGTCTCTCAGGTTTGTTTTAGTTGAGCTTGGTAGGCTTCAAAATCCTCTTTCCTGTAGTACCTTGCTCATTTTCCCGATTTGTATTTCTAAAGTTTTGATTGATGCTCCTTGGTTCCTGATGGAAGCATCTATCGTAGCTCGGATTTCTTTGATCAAATTGGAATTTTCTTCGTGTCTCTTTGCTGATTCACTCATGACTTTTCTCAAGGTATCTTCCATAGAATGCCTTCGTTCTTGGTACGAAGGATTTGCGTTGTTCCTTTGATAGTACCTTGGAGTTGTTGCTTTATATCCCCCTCCTTGAAAAGGTCCACTAAATTATGTGTAGTAAGCTTATTCTAGGGTTTTACCTTCTTCTTTTAGTGGGCAATCTTTGGTGTAATAGGGTCCTTTGCATTGTTCACATCCTACTTGTGCCGCATAAACTTTTTCATTAACCTTTTTGATCTCCCTTCCTAGATTGTTCAGAATAGCGTGTATACACAGCCAGTCCGTTCAAATCCTAGTACTTCTTCCTCTAGATGTTCTATTGTGCCATTTTTGAGAGTATTCAGCCATTTCTTGGATAGCCGTTTTGGCATCTACATCAGTCTTAGTTGGAACGACACCTCTTGAGTCAAGAATTTGTCGTGTTGGAACATCCAACCCATTATAGAATAAAATTACCTCATGCATCTCAGTCAAATAGTGTTGAGGACACTTCATCAAGAGTTCTTTAAAGTGATCCCATGCTTGATAAAGGGTTTCATCTGGCTCTTACTGGAAAAAATAAAAAAAAAAAGTTGTTGAGTCCTTCCTCCATTTTTTTCTTCCGCTAGTTCAAACCAATGTTGGCAATATTTGTTCAAAAACTTAGTTTTAAGATCTTCCCAAGTTTTTATTGAACCAGTTGGTTCGTTTTTTAGCCAACGACTTGCGGCTCCAGTTAAGGATATAGGGAATACTCGGAGCATTCGTTGATCCACAATGATGTTAGGAACATGGAATAAGTCACTATTTTCAGAACTTTCTCATTGTTCATTTGCATCCTCAATGATCTGAACCGTGTAAATTGTGTTGTCTCAAAAGCTCCTTAAGAAATTGTCCTTGTTAGGTCAAATTGATCTTTGTGGGATTAAAAAGCTTCTTCTTGACACTGTTTGGGAAGTGACTGCTGCTAAGGTAAAGTTACACTGCTAGTATATATCACACACTGCTAATGGAAGTTAAGAATGCTCAGAGACTTAAAAGAAATACTACTAAGTAGTTAATACTGCTAGTATACAAGTTACTACTGTTAGTGTAACTTAGTACTGCTAGTATATGTTAGTACTGCTTAAGTAAAGTTAGTTACCATAAAGTTAGTACTGCTAGTGTAACTTAGTATTGCTGATGAAGAATGAAGAAAATATTCTAAGTAGTTACTACTGCTTGTACAAAGTTAATGCTACTGGTATAAAAGTTAATGCTTCTGCTTACAACTGTTGAAAGATTACAACTGCTAGAAGAGTTTCTACTGTCCAGAAGGATAAAGACAAAAACGGATTAAGATGAATAGTTTATCAAGAGTACGTACGGTTAAGTATAGAGATATTTTTGTAAAATATAATGTAATCTTATTTAGTTAGAAGATTTGCAGTGATCTATTAGAATTATAGAGATTTGTAGTTATCTTATAAAGGACGCCTTGTGTATAAAAGGAGGAATCTAGTATGGTGAATTCATAGAGTTGCATGCACAATAGTAATAGCTTCAAGGTTGTAAACTCTAGTACTAGACAGAGTACTCATATTATTGATCTTAATAATATTGAAGCTTTTTGTTACATCTTTGTTCAATCATATTTACTGTTACATTCATAGTTCTTCTAAGTATTAAAGAGTAGATTCCGCATACTCTTTAATATACGCACAAAGTTTCTACCATTGTTATTTTGGATTTATCCAATGTAACATACTCTTTACAAGATAAAGAATCAATCATAGTTTGGGATCAACAAGTGGTATCATAGCTTATGTTCTGAAACTTTGATCTAGAAGAAACTAACAAGAAGATCTCTTTACTCACAAGGAAGAGATGGATCTAGAAACTACCCAAACCAATACTACTGCAAAGTTGCCCCTTCTCAAACAGGGTGAATATGATATGTGTAAACTAAGGATTGAGAAATACTTTCAAGTACAAGACTATGCTCTATGGGATGTCATAGAGAATGGAAACTCATTCAAACTAGCAGGTCAAACAACAACAAATGTTGATGGTTCCTCAACTACATTAATACCAGGTCCTGTAACTGCTGATGAAAAGACTCAAAAAAGAATGATGTGAAGGCAAGAAGTGTGTTACTAATGGCACTTCTAAATGAACATCTACTGACATTTAATCAGTACAAGGATTCCAATACTTTGTTTGCTGCTATACAAACAAGATTTGGTGGTAATGATGCCACAAAGAAGACTCAGAAGACTCTTTTGAAGCAAATGTATGAGAACTTTAGTGCTCCAAGCACAGAGTCTCTTGATTCTATTTTTAACAGGCTTCAGAAGATTGTAAGTCAATTGGCTATCCTTGGTAAAAATATTTCATAAGAAGATCTTAATTTGAAATTTTTGAGAAGTCTGCCTTCTGAGTGGAATACTTATGTTGTGGTCTGGAGGAATAAACCAGATCTAGACACAATGAGCTTTGATGATCTCTACAACAATTTCAAAATTGTTAAACAAGAAGTTAAAGGAACTGCAAGCTCAAGCTCAAGTTCTTAGAATGTGGTCTTTATGTCATCCTCTAGCAGTACTAATGAAGTTAATACTGCTTATGGAGTTAGTACTATTAACACTCAAGTTAGCCCTGCTAGCACTCAAGTTAGCACTGCTAGTACTCAAGTTAGTACTGCTAAGTTAAGTGATGCCACTGTTTATGCATTTTTGGCCAATCAAACAAACGGGTCTCAACTTGTACATGAGGACCTTGAAAAAATCCATGAAGATGACTTAGAAGAGATGGATTTGAAGTGGCAGTTAGCATTGCTGAGCATGAGGACAAGAAAGTTTTTCTAGAAAACTGGTAGAAAGATTACTATCAATGGGAGTGACACAGCTGGATATGACAAGTCAAAGGTGGAGTGTTTCAACTATCATAAGTTGAGACACTTTGCAAGGGAATGAAGAGGACCTAGGAATCAAGATAACAGGAGTAGGAATCAAGACAGCTCTAGAAGGACTATAAATGTGGAAGACACTTCTTCTAAAGCCATGTTGGCTATTGATGGAGCTAGTTTGACTGTAGCTTTATGGCAGATGAAGAATTCTCTATAGACATGGCTCTTATGACTTTTTTAGACTCTGAGGTACATAATGATAAAAATTGTTCAAAAACTATCTAAAAAGCATTGAAACTCTTAAAACTCAACTTGATGATTTAAGAATAGAGTTTAACAAATCTGAGTTTAATCTAGCTACTTATAAAAGAGGGTTAGCATCTGTAGAAGAACAACTTGTCTTTTACAAAAAGAATGAGGTTCTATTTTGTGAGTAATTTGTTGTCCTAAAAAGAGATATCTCATATAAAGACTCAGAAATTAGTATGCTTAAAAGTGAGTTAGAAAAGCTTAAGCAAGAAAAAGAAAGCAATCAACTTAAGATTGAAAATTTTGATAATGCTTTTAAGAGTCTAGACAAATTAATAGGGAGTCAGATACCTGATAAAATTAGAAAGGGTTTAGGTTTTGTAAGCTATAATGTTGTTCCACCTCCTCCTACAGGGTTATTTTCACCCCCAAACCTTGATTTGTCCAACTCTAGTTTAGAGGAGTTCCAACAGCCTGAGTTTGAAGGATATGGACCTAAGACTAGTAAGAGTGTTAGTGAAGATACTTCTAATGATGTTAGGAAATCTCATGATGCCTCACTGGTTAAGGAGTTGGTGTTAAATGATAAGTTAGAGAAGAAAACTGTTTTCCTACTGTTGCTAAGATAAATTTTATTAGACCTCAACAATAAGAAAAACCAGTTAGGAAACCAGTTAAATATGCTGAAATGTACATATCACAAACTCCTAGGGGAAATCAAAGAAACAGAATAATCGAAGTCCCAACAACTACAAGGAAGTGACATTCACACGATGTACAATAAACATGTTTTGTTTGTGGAAGTTTTGACCATGTGCAGGCTAACTGCAATTACCATCAAAAGGAAAGGATAGTATATGAGAATAATTATACAAAGGTGAATTACAATTATTCTGGTAAAAAGGCTCACCCTACTGCTCACAGGAACATAGTTCCAAGAGCAGTTTTAATGAAAACTGGTCTAAGACCGCTTAATACTGCTAGGCCTGTTAATACTGCTCATCCCAAAACTACAGTTTATAGTGCCTAGACCAATGTCATGTTTTTCTGAAATCAGGCACAATCAACTATGAAGAGGCCTTATCAAATGAGAACAACATTAACTAACAAAATTTTTTATCAAAAAGTTAATACTGCTAAGGGAAAAGTTAATACTGCTAGGCTAAAAGTAGTTAATACTGCTAGGCCAAATACAGCAGTAGTTAATGCTGTTAGGTCAAATCAGGTTAGATGCTGTTAAGACCTCAAACTGTTTGGGTTTGGAGACCTACCAAAACTTAATAGTGCATCAATTACTTACTTTCAGAGACATAATATGTTGAGCAACGAGTTAGATCCTATCAGTGATGCTTGGGTCCCCATAAAAAGAAACTAATTTTCCTTATTTTTATGTGCATGGTCATCCATAAAAAAAAGATCAAGGCTATGTTGACAGTAGATGCTTAAGGCACATGATAGGCAATATGTCCTATCTCTTAGATTTCAAAGAATTTGATGAAGGATATGTTACATTTGGGGGATGAGCCAAAGGAGGGAAGATTACTAGGTAAAGGAACCTCTTAAAACTGGTAAACTTGATTGTGAAGATGTGTACTGTTTGTCAAGGAGTTAATAGTTTAAAACCTTTTAAGTGTTTCACAATATGTGAGACAAAATAAGAACAGTGTTCTTTTTACTGACACAGGGGAAAATCTGTGATGTTTTTGTTCTGTCCCTGACTTTAAGTTAGCTGATGAAAGTCAGGTTGTTAGCTTAAAGTTTCCGAGAAAGATAATATGTACTAGTGTTGAGGTATGAAGAATATTGTTCCTAAGTGAGTTTTAAAACTTGTCCACTTGTTGCAAATGCACTACTTATGAATCAATGCTATGGCATAGGAGGCTAGGTCATGTAAATTTTAAAACTATTAATAAACTTGTTAAGGATAACCTTATGAAAGGTTTACCTATAAAACGTTTTGAAAATGACCAAAACATGTGTTGCTATGCGCATAAGGGAAAACAACACATAGCTCCTTTAAGTCCAAAATTCAGAACCTTTATTACTTAGCCTTTATTCCATGTTCCATAGACGTTGTTTTGGTTCACTTTTATGAGTAGCTTAATGGATAAGAAATATTGTCTAGTTGTCACTGATGATTATAGCAAATTACTTGGGTTTTCTTTTTAGCTCTAAGGATGAAAGTAGTGGCATTCTTAAGAGCTTTATAACTCAGATAGAAAATCTAGTTGATAAGAATATAAAGACAATCAATGAGACAATGGAACAGAGTTCCAAAAATAGATTATAATGAGATTTTGTGAAAAGAAAGGCATTATGAGGAATTTAGTTAGGCTAAACTCCTCACAAAATGGTGGATTGCTGATAGAATAAATAGGATACTAAATGAGGCTGCTAGAACCCATGTTAGCTGACTCTAAGTTGCCTACTATATTTTGGGCTAAAGCAGTTAATATTGCTTGCTATGTGCAGAATAGGGTATTAGTAGTCAAGCCTCATAACAAGACCCTTATGAAACTCATATGAGTCGAACACCTTCCTAAAGCTCTTCATGAGACCATTTGGGTGCATGTTACCATTCTTAATACCTTAGATATTTAGGTAAGTTTGATTGGGGAAACAAGTCAGATGATGGATTCTTGTTGGATACTCGATTGAAGTAAGGCTTTTAGGTAATATAACATTAACTAGGAAAGTAGAAGAAAACTTGCATTTAGGTTTTTGGAGGATCAGCTATTATGTGCAGGTGATAGGGACCAAAGTGGCTGTCTGATATTGATGTTCTAACAAAATTGAAAGATTAATGTGCCAGTTGTTGCAGGTAAAGTAACTTCTAATGATTTTGTAGGGTACAAAAAGAAAGTATTTGGTTCAGGTCATTCTAGGAGAGGAACGAAGATCTAGCCAAGACTACATTTTGATGCCACTATGAAAAGATGGTTCACCATTTATATCTCTTCAAATGATAACTAGCAAGGATGAAACCGCAACCTTCCTAAGATGTTAAAAGAAGGATTGATGAAGGTGGAATTGTTGATCAAGAACGACTAAAATAAGTGCTCAAGGGTAATCTACTTGGCCAAGTATTAATACTGCCAGTACAAATATTAATACTGGTAGTCTAAATATTAATACTGTTAGTCCAACAGTTTCTACTGCTCTACTTGAATCTACATTTGCTAATTTCTTTGGTGATGAATCAGAATTGGATTTGAGCAACATTGCTACCACATATCCAGTTCCTACTACTCCAAATACAAGAATCCATAAAGATAATTCACTTGATCATGTGCTTGGTGATGTGCAGTCTGGTTGGGGGGGGGTTACAAACAAGAGTAATGAAAAATGAACAAGGTTTCATTAGTGCTGTTTATGAAGGAAAAACTCACGAAGACCTTTATGCTTGTCTATTTGCATGTTTCCTATCTCAGGAAGAGCCCAAGAAGGTAATCCAAGCATTAAAAGATCCAAGCTGGATAGAAGCTATGCAAGAAGAGCTTCTACAATTCAAATTACAACAAGTTTGGACATTATTGGATTTACCTTATGGCTCAAAGGGCAATTGGAACAAAATGGGTGTACAGAAATAAAAAAGATGAGAGAGGTATTTTGATTAGAAACAAGGCCAGACTGGTTGCACTGGGTTTACCCTCAGAAGCAAGGAATAGATTATGATTAGGTTTTTGCTCCAGTTGCTAGATTGAAGCAATTAGGTTGTTCTTAGCCTATGCCTTATTCAAAGATTTTGTTGTGTACAAGATGGATGTGAAGAGTGCATTTCTGTATTGCAAAATTAAAGAAGAAGAAGATATGTCTGTCCAACCTTACTAGATTTAAAGATCCAAATTTCCCTGACAAAGTTTACAAGGGAAAAAGGCATTATATGTTCCTACATCAAGCTCCTTATAGCCTTGTATGAGACTCATCTACTATTTAATTGGTACAATAGATTTTAGAGAGGTCAGATTGATAAGACTTTGTTTATTAAAAAGAATCAAAGGTAAAATTCACTTGTTCAAAATATATGTTTGATGATAATCATTTTCCCTGATCCTACTAAGAAGGATTTATTCACTAATGTTTTGAGAAATTATGCACAAGAAATTCAGATGATTTTCTCTATGGGTAAACTCCACTTCTTCTAGGACTTCAAGTGACACAAAAAGCTAATGGGATTTTCATCAGTCAGGACAAGTAATTGATGAAATCTAGAAGAAGTTTATGGTTTTTCAACTGTAAAGACAGCAATACACCCATGATACTTCAAATGCCATTGCTCAAAGATAACAGAAGCTGAAGATGTTGATGTTCACAATTATATAGATCAATGATTGGATCATTGAGTATCTAACAGCTTTAGGCCTGATATAATGTAGTGTGTTGTAATGTGCTTGTGCAAGATTTCAAGTCACCCTAAGTTTTCACAGTCTTCATGCTGTCGAAAAGAATCTTAGATACTTGAAAGGTTCACCCTAAATTGGGCCATTGGTATCCGAAGACTCACCATTTGACTTGGAAGTAATACTGACAGTGACAATGCTGGTGCTACTTTAGACAGGAAATCCACAATAATGAGGTTGTCAATTTCTTTAGAATAAGATGATTTCATGGCATGCAAGTAGCAAACAATAGTTTGCTAACTCTACTACTTAAAGCAGAGTATGTAGCAGCTGTTTTTTTTTTTTTTTTTTTTTTTTATGCTAGTGCTGTGGACAAGTACTCTGGATTCCAAAATCAAATGCTGGATTTATAGATAATAATGTCATACAATGACCTAAAACACGAGGTGTTATAGAAAGCATCATCTGCATAGTTAAGAATCCAGTGTTTCACTCAAAGACTAAGCACATTGAGATTAGACATCACTTCATCAGGGATTCAAATGAGAAGAAGCTTATTTAAATGATTAAGATTCACACTAATCACAATGTTGCTGATTTACTCACTAAAGCTTTTGATGTTGGAAGATTTCAATATCTGATTGTAAGTATTGGAATGCTTAACCTCTGAAGCATTGATTGAGGGGAGGTTAATATGCAGCAGAATTAATGCTTAAACTAGAATGGCATAACAGCTAATGATGAAATTCAAGTCAGTACTGTTGGCCTACCATACTGCTGGTAAGTATACTTTCTACTACTGTTATAATTAATACTGTGAGAATTGAGAGAAAGTAAAAACATACAGAGAGAAAAAGTGAGCTTAAAAGAATTGAGAGTAAGCAAAAACAGACAGAGAGAAAAAGTGAGCTTAAAAGAATTGAGAGAAAGCAAAAACAGACAAAGAGAAAGTGTGAGCTCAAAAGAATAGAGAGATTTGTGAAATAGAAACAGATAGAGTGTTTCAGTGAGCAAAAGAATTGAGAGATATAGTGAGCTTAAACACAGAAAGAAAGCTTGTGAGAATCAACATTGATGATGGAAATGCCTTTTGGAACGGAATTGAGGTTAAAACTGGTACCTTAAAAGTTAATATTGTTAGGCTAAACTTAGTACTGCTGGGAATTATTTAGTACTGTTAGTCTAAACTTAGTACTGTTGGGCATTACTTAGTACTGTTAGGCTAAACTTGGTACTGCTAGACTACCGTTAGTACTGTTTGGGGCATACTAGATTTTTGGCAATTAAATATAGCCGTTGAGATATTTCTACCAAATATTTTTCTTATAAGGGTCTATAATTTGGATAACTCTTGATCTTTCTTTCACTTATAAGCTTTGTTCAAGATAAAGAATCCATTTTATTCAGTCGGTCAAATCAAAACCCTTAAGCGTTGTCTATAAAATCTCAATTAACTTTGCCAAACTCTCATACTCTCATTAACGAACATTTACCCAGAACCCTTATCATAACTCAATCCCTAATGGCGAATTTGGAATTGTGCGATAAACACAACATGGTTGCTTATCTAAAGAAACCAACTGGGAGTGAAGGATTCCAAGAGATAGTAGATTTTCTCAATGGAGTCATATAAGGTATGCGCTTACTAAGAATCCTACTATCTATCTTTCTCTAATCGAAAAGTTTTGGCAGACTGCTACTATTAGGACAGTTGAAAATGGAGAACAAGAAATTACTACCACAGTTGATGGCAAAGAATTCACTATTACTGAAGCATCTGTTAGGAGACATCTCCAATTAGCAGATGTAGATGGTATTAGTGTTTTGCCAACTACTAAAATTTTTGATCAACTCTCACTGATGGGATATGTTTTAACTGATGATAAACTGACGTTTCAAAAAGGCAAATTTTCCCCTTAATGGAGATTTTTGATCCATACCGTCCTATACTGTCTTAGCCTTAAGAAAACTTCTTGGGAACAATTTAGTAGCAATATAGCAACTGCTATTATTTGCTTGGCCACAAACAGAACTTTTAACTTTTTTAAATTGATTTTTGATGGTATAGTGAAAAACTTGGATAATAAATATAAATTTTTAATGTATCCAAGATTTATTCAAATATTTTTGGACAAGAACAAAAGATTCCTTAATCCCCATAACAGCAAATATATTGCTTCTGCTTTAACTCCAAAACTTTTTAGCAATATGAAAAGAGGTTTTTTTGGGGAACACACACCATTGTTTCTAAGTATGCTAGCAATTCAAGCAAAAGAGGGTGAAGGTTCAGGACATCCCTCTGAACCCCAACCACTACCTTCTACTGCTCAACCTACTAATGAAGAACCAATCCTTAATGTTGTATCATCATCACACCAAAAGATTCAAACACCTAGGCAAGCCTTAAACAAGGTCACTGAGTTACCTCAGACTAGTGAGCCTATACCCAATGTACCAGATGAGGTTGTCTATGAGGAGTGGGATGACATAGTGGAAAGGGATCCCAATACTACTGCTAGCTTAAATGCAGAGCAGGCTAGTGGTAACATTAATAGGACCCAATCCACGGCAATACCTAGTGTGCCTCTTCCTCAAGGAACTGGTGCAAGTGGTAGTCCTAGGTGCCAAGAAGCCATAGGGGGGTTCCATTGCTCAGACTAGGTCTAAGAGGGTACATACACCTCCCCGTGATTTACCTCTTCCAAGAGTTCACACGTGGAAACATCAGAGATATATGCATGATCCATTGAAATGGAGATTATATGATACACGTGGGGTTCATCATGTGTCTACAGAGAAAG
>BQNB010136025.1:0-18062 GCA_026074375.1 Tanacetum coccineum
ACATTATAATTATTTTACATATAAATAGTTCATTATATACATGGTGTGTTGTGATTTGTCGTTTTTAATTTGTTTCATCTTATATACGTGTGTATGTACAGATGGAGAGCTCCACGACCCGTGAGTACCCGCCCCTCATATCGACCTTCTTCGACACTCACACTTATGACGGCGAATTTGCACAGGATGAGGCCCCGATTCAATATGTAAGTATTGTTTCAAAACACACACTTTAATGATTTGTCAAGACATAATGTAGTAACCCGACTAATATATTAATTATCTTGGTTTTTTGTCACTACATAGGATGAAATGCTAAGGCTGAGGGATCTAGGCGCCAATACGCCGACGGGTGTTCCCTATACTAAGGAGTAGATAATGGCCATGGTTAGAAAGGGCAAGCAGCGGGGGCACATTCCCGGGGTTGGTAGGGTTCTGGCAGGTAAGGGCAGGAACGCCATCTTTATCGACGAGCCTTGAGGTACATACACCGACGCTGAGATTGATGAGATAAAAGAAGATGTTAGTGCAAATATTATGATATTTAATCTATACAATCTCTTTATGTTTTGGTGATGACAAACATGTGACTTGTAATACGTAACGTAAAGTGCGCAAGTTACTTGTTTACACAAATCATCAATGCATACATGCATTAACATCTCTCGACGTCTCAAGTATGCATCAAGACGGACATTGGTTTACACCCGACGTAAATCACATAAGGTATGTACAAACAAGCATTAAACTTGTAGAATGATCAAAGAAATAAGTTTTTGTCTTAAAGTTTATATTTTTATAAATGTAACAAAATATTTTTTTTTTCAAAAATTAATTAGACAAATTATTTTTTAATTATAAAGAAATGTTTTATGTGGTAATTATTTCAAAATTCAAAATCTGGTCCTTTTCCCCCAAAAACATGTTAAACTTTCAGCAGACAAGTTTGTCACCACAAAAAGACAAAAACAGGAGCGTCTATCGGGGCGGTCCCTTAAATAGGCCGGTGGCCCCCTTAAATATCTGGCGGCCCCCTAATATATCTGGGACCGCCGTTTCCTGACACGCTATTTTTCAGCTCCCATAAATAGTGGGTCACCTCTAACTATTTTTACAATCCTTTTGCATGATTTTCTTTCAGTTCTTTCTCTCTCTAGATCTCACTAAATCTCTCTAAATCTTTGATTATTCAACTTGGTTAATCTTGTTTAAATGTGATCAAATCTTCTATCCTTTCCTCCTTTCCTCAAGTGCAAGAGAAGAACTTCGGTCATCTTTAAGATCCGAAGTTATGTAGTCTAGTTAGTCCATTTGTTACATATAGATCGAGTCCATGTCTTCCAATCTTTAGTAGTGTGTAGATCCAAATGATGTATATATTTGGATGGGTTGATTGTGGGTTGGTTAGTATTTTAGGCCTTAAAATACATTGGTGAAGTGGTAGATTGGTTCTAGCTAAGATTAGGACTCGACATCTAGCTTAGTGTTGGAAAATAATGTAAGCGACGTGGTTTATGTGTTTAGGCCATAAAACACAAGGTTTGTTATGTTGGGCCATAAAACATAACGGGTTTGGTTATACCCGAAGAACAACTTGACATCTAGCTTAGTGTCGAAAATGTAAGCATTGGTATAAGGTTTTCTCCGCCGAAAGGGAGCTTGTTGATTAGTGAAGTAACTCTCAGTTGATACTCCGGGGAGTGAATAGGGCCGAAGAGGAGCTTCGTGGCCGAACCACTATAAATCACCTTGTCGGTTTGCATTTTCTTTTACCTTATGCTTACTTAATTCTTACATTTTACCGGGCTTTACTTTTATACTTGCATTGTGCTTATGATTGTGTGAATGGTTGTATATATATTGTTAGTTAAGGTTGTGTACTACTTTGTAGTTAATATTGTAGTTGAGTTTGTATTATTAAGATATGTTCTAGTTGTTGTAAAACCTATTATCGACACTTCTCATATGTACGTCTACTTGATTGCCGATTTGATACTAAGATTTAAAGTTTTTAAAATAGAAAATGTATTCACCACCCCCCCCCCCCCTCTACGGTGCAACATCAACCTCGGGTGCAACATCGACCTCGGGTGCAACATCAACCTCGGGTGCAACATCAACCTCCTCGTCCTTTGACTCAGAATCGGATGACACAGAATCAGATGACACATCTCCAGGTGGCGGGGTTTTGTCACCCTCCACCTCATAAGGAAATATCAACTCAGCATCATCCTCGAGCTCAATATCAACATCTTCCTCGGGTTCTTCCTCGGGATCTTCTTCAGGATCTTCTTCAGGATCCTCATCGTCATAATCAACCAAATCAATATCATCGGGAATGTCAACCATTTCGTTGGGATCATGGATATCCACAACTTGGTTCGGCTCGGGAACAACTGGGTTCACTTCGGGAATAGCTTCGTTCGGCTCGTTAAGATGATTAGGGTTCTCCATGACAATCTGCGTCGTATAAATATCTCGTATTAGTATTAAATAATTACATAATTAACATTTATATTCAAATAAATGAAAATTTCATTCTATAACATATATATTTTTCCATATATATATATATCGATAAATAATTCCTTCTCATTCTTGTCCATCGGTAATTCAGAGATTTCGCTTGCACAGTTATAGTTAAAAGATTTCAAAAATCCTTTCGTTCATTTTTTTTGAAAATCTTTTGTTCTCTATAACTTAAGCTCTTGATACCAATCTGTAACACCCCCATTTTCATATATCTCAGCGGAAGGGTCATTTGGGGTGCTACGTCATAATATAACAACTCAAGCATAGAAAACGACTCGAAAAGAGACGTTTTAAAATACATTCATTCGAATAAAAGTTTACATCATAGGTCCCAAATCATTTCATAATTCATACAACATTTTTGAAATATTCTTCGAATGACATTTATTTAATGGGCCTTCAAAACATTTGGTTTTTCCATAAGCATTAACCAAAATCTCCATCGCCGAATTACCTTCAAGGACCTGAGATAAAACATGCTAAAACGTCAACAATAATGTTGAGTGAATCCATAGAGTTTATATATAAAAACCATAAAAATATGTTGGGGTTCCCAACATCTAATCTCCGAACACAAGTATCATTTCTCAATATTCATCAGGATATAACGTCGTGGCCAAACAAAGTTATATCGGGGGATTATTTATAAGTCTCATGACATTGAACGTTACCATTTAATTATGTTGGGGTTCCCAACAAGGTATGCCCACTATACACCCTCGCTATGAGTGCATATTATTCTCTATACAACGCATCCGTTGTGTCATATTCCCGACACTTGACGATAGCCAGTCGTCACGGATTGGAGGTGGCAGCCTCCAAATAGTACTATTCCATGTATAAGCGTATGCCATCTACCGGCAATTAACAATTCATGATTTCCGCGGGTCTTTTATCTAGCGAGTTAAGCTAACTTATAATAATCCAGGCAACTAGCATACAATCTCCCTTGTGTTCTATTTTTAAAAACAAGCATGTTATCTCCCTCGCGGGTTTATAAAACAATTAAAGTGTAAAAATGCGAGGCTATGAACTCACTTAGTGATGTCGGACGAGAATATCGATGAATAAAAACTTCGGATGTAGGCGCGTCAATCAACCAAGACCTATACAAATTGTAACGGGTCTTAGGTTTCTAGTCGATAAAAATAAATGATAATTCATAAATTAAATAAGTATATGTATACATGTAGTTTATATGATGATCATGCTCTTGAAATATAATTATTTCACACTTAAAGTTTTCTAGGTTTTTAACTTGTTTTTATTAGCCATTTTACTAGTATTGTCCAAATTGGTCCAAAAAGCCCAATATGCCCATCAAGCAAGCCCATTAAGTGTTTAAGTTGATATTATTAACCCAAGACCAGGTCTTAGCCCATTAATTAATCCCAAGTGGGTTGGGCTTAAATCCAAGTCCAATATGTCTATTTTAATACATTGGGCCTAGTGGCCCAATTAGGCTTTATGGCCCATTTAAGCTTGTAAATAAATGACTCTTGTTATAAAATTTCGGGTTCTCGAGACCGGGATACTTTTATTATTAGTATGTTAGTATTTTTAAACTCCCAAGAAGTGGGTACTTACCACCTCGGGTTTTAGTTACAAAAATCGCTATACATGTATAGTGTTCAGGGTAGTAGTAATATTTGGTTTATACTTTTAGTTTTACGAAAGGTTAGTCAAACTTCTAATTTAAAAACCGTAGTAAATGGGTAGAATTGATATATTTTATATGATTGGATTTATAAATTAAGGTACTTTACAGATTCAAAGTCATTTTTATACCTCTTTTAAATATTACGCTATACTTATGGGTTCATATTACTACCTATATGGTCTTGTTACTAATTAGGACTGAAATTTCAGTTTCACCATTTTTTATGTCATTTACAAACCATAAAGAGTTGATTGACTATCCAATTGATTCAGAATCTACATGACTTTAGCTACAACCCATAGTCTTCAGTTTTTAATTGGTTCAGTCCGTAAATATGACTTTTTACACAATCTGTATCAGCAAGGTCCAGCTTGGCTTGTTATAGTTGTTATGACCATATCTCACTCAATATTTATCTTTTCGTGGATTATCCAAATTTTCCCAATGTACATAAGAGATTTATCTATGACCTAATGTAATCAAATCCATCCTCAAACCTGTAGAAAATTATAAAACTTACTGTTCATTACAGCCCATAAATTTTATGATCATTTTACTTGTTTAAATGGCTATTTTAGCTATGATTAACCTAGATTCATACACACAAAGCCCATTTTAATTCTTGATCATCATATATCATGCATGTACATATACATTTGAAAATCAAAAGAAAACATAAACAAAACTCATAATATTTTACCACAATAAAAATGAAGATGATGATCTAATGATCAAAAATATACAAGACTTCAATCTTTAAACTTGATCTTCACCCAAAATAATTTTTGATCACCATTTTTCTTTACTCAAATAACTTGATAAAACTTGTATAACTTCAGCCCCAAAATGTATATAACCCTTTTTGAAAACCCTTTTAATCACCTCTAAAATTACAAGGAATATACTAGGTTGTCATTTTTACTAGTGTGGTTATTTTGTGATCTAAAAAATTGTATAGAATTGGTGTTGTGGTGGTTCTAGCTCATGGCAAGGGAGGAGAGAAACAAGGTATGGGTGAAATTTTTATCAAGTCCATGAGAGATGAGACGGTAACCATGGTTTTTGATGATTCTAGGCATTGCTTTGCATGCATTTGGTAAGGACATGTGTCTTAGACACAGGCCTTATGAAAATGCACGCCACACATGGAGTGGTAGTTGACTAAGTTTTTGTTTAATTTATAAGATTTTGTGTTTAGGGGTATAAATTTTAAGATACGTAGCGTAGTTTGGAGGCTATCGGGTTTTAACGATATATATAATATGATTTTTCTAGGCGGAACACGATAGTAAAAAGAACAAGTAAAAATATTTCTACATTAATTGGGATACTTTTCTAAAAATCTTAAATTACGTACGGTACAAGACGAATAATTATTATAAACATTGCTCGTAAAGATTTTACGTAAAATACGAAAAATGCGCGTAACACGAAAAATAAAAACGAATGTAATAAAATTATTTCTATGGCATTTTGAAAATATAAGCGTCGATGCTTAACGTAGAATTCACCGATTCTTCGTAAACGTTACGTAAATTACAAATGTAAGCCCTAATTCTCCCAGTTAGTCGTGAGTCCATATCTCAACATAAAAATGAAAATTATAATTAATACTCGAGAATAAAATAACGACCTGAAATTGACGGATTGACACAGTTGGGTATGAGTGCGGCATACCATCCGCAAACCGATGGGCAAAGCGAAAGGACCATTCAGACATTAGAAGATATGTTGCGCGCTTGCGTGATAGACTTTGGGAATGGTTGGGAAAGACACTTACCGCTGATTAAATTTTCATACAACAATAGTTATCATGCTAGTATTAAAGCTGCCCCATTCGAGGCACTTTATGGTCGAAAGTGTCGATCACCTATTTGTTAGGCCGAGGTAGGAGACGCTCAGCTCACTGGTCCAGAACTCATTCATGAGACAACTGAGAAGATTGTCCAAATCAAGCAAAGAATTCAAGCTGCTCGTGATCGCCAAAAGAGTTACGCCGATGTGAGGCGTAAGCCTTTAGAATTTAAAGTTGGTAACCGAGTGATGTTAAAGGTATCACCTTGGAAAGGGGTCATACGTTTTGGAAAACGGGGGAAGTTGAACCCTAGATATATTGGACCTTTCAAGGTGTTAGACAAAGTGGGAACCGTTGCTTATAGACTCAAACTACCTCAACAGTTAACAAGGGTTCATAGCACATTTCATGTATCCAATCTAAAAAAGTGTTTATCTGACGAGCCGTTGGCAGTTTCGTTGGATGAAATACACATTGATGATAAGCTCCGCTTCGTTGAAGAACCAGTAGAGATTTTGGATCGTGAAGTTAAGAGGTTAAAGCAAATCTGTATCCCCATCATCAAAGTTCGATGGAACTCTATGAGAGGTCCTGAGTTCACATGGGAACGTGAAGATCAATTCCAGAAGAAGTATCGGCAACTCTTCACAAAAACCGCACCCTCGACAAGTGCCGCATCTTGAGCCATGCGGACAAGGCTCCCTTAACGGAGGAAGACGGTAACAATCCATTATTTTAGGTCATTTCTTGACTCAACTATTACAATTATTTATTTTTAGAGTTTTACGCATTCGCTTTTAATTATTATCGTATAGTTAAATCGCGTAAACTAAAACTCAACATTCTAACTTTAAGTCGGGACACAAACGAGTTAAAATAAAGTTTACATCAAGCAAATGTTATATAATTATTAAGAGTATAATTTAAAACTTTTCCTATTTTATTTTTGCTGGTTACGTAAAACGTTCCGTTTTACGCAATGCTAATACCATTTTGGCATTACCCGAAGAGCTCCCTATACCTATATACACTCAAACAAATACCCACTATTACACCCAATACCCAAAAAGTTAATATTTCCTACTCCTATAACTCTCTAGAATCGGATCTAAGAGATACCACAACAAATAAAACCTTAAACCCACTAGTATAATGCCTTCCTAGTCAACACCTTACATACAAGTACACCTTAGTCCCATGTATCTAGAAATTGGCACATCATGGTACCCTAAAACCCATTTTGGCTGTTCCTTATGTCTTGGGGGGAGGAGAGCACTTTGCTTTTCTACCCTAAACCATTACTAGTCCAAGGTTTGTTTAAGGTTGTTTTTGAATACTTCCATCTATAAGTAGTAAGTGCTAGGATAGATAACACATACTCTCTCATAATTCACTAGAAAACTTCATAATTCTCTCTTTTTTCCCTTAAGCAAACCCACAGATCACCCTAATTTAACTAGGGTTTTTTATTGTTTTAATTCTACAAGGATACAAGTGTTCAAGACTTATTATTATTCATATCTAAGATTATTTAAGGTGTTTTGGAAGATTGGGTTTTGGTATTTGCAAGGATTTGAAGCTAGAAAAGAAATTAGGGTTTCATTAGGGTTTTAATCTTGGGTTTACTTTATTGGGTTCAAGCTTAAGTATAAGCTTGTGTTCATCAATCCTTTACATTTCTATAAGGTCTATTTAAGATTTAACATTTCCATTTATTCATGTTTCTTACTTTACGTGCTTGTTACATATGTTAAACACCACCTAGGTTCATTTTTAGGATTTATGAGATACTACAAGGACAATTATGATTCGAATTTTATATCATGTATGGTGAAATAACATTTAAAATGGAAGTACACATTATATATAAGTGTTAAATAATTTATATGGTTAGTTTATGCATTATTTTGTGTTAAGGTTTTATTTCAAAAATTATGAACAAATTGGATTTAGAGAGTCACTTACTCTAGGGACATGTTATCAAAGGATCATATTTTAGAGGACTTAAGATCAAGTTATGCTATTTATTAAGTTATAGGACTTGTAATGGTTTAATAAAATGAAAAGTATATAAAACTAATTATGTAAAAACTTATATAATCACTGTTTGAATTCATATATTAAACATTATTAATTTTTATTTTTTATTTGAATTGGTACTTATCACAAGGATCGTAAGAACTTAATAGAAACTTGAAAAAACTGAGCTTTAGAGGAGATATGACATTTTTAAGTTTACAAGAATTAAATGTATAAAAGTATTTTTATAAAAGTTATTTTATAAAAACCTTCACTGTTCAGATCTGATATGTTAAGGGAGATATTTTATAAATATAGTACTTTTTATGAGGAATCCAAACATGTAAGAAACTTGAAAAATGGATTTAAAATGAAGGTGATACGTTATTTACAAGTTTAAGTTAAAAAGTATTTTTATAAAAGTAAATTTATAAAAATATGTTACTGTTCACGACAATAAACTATTGGGAATTAATTTTCCTAAATAAAGGTTTTAATTACGAAGACGTGGACATAGGAATCACTAAAAACCGAATTGAAACGAGCGAGATACAATTAAAATACGATTTCAATAATTAAAGATATAAAAAGTATTTTTATAAACTTTCACTTACTGTTACTGTTCATAACAGTATTTAACCGTATAATAATTATAATATTTTGATAGATTTTCTTAATACGAAACCATGGTCATAAGAAACGCATAAAACTGAGTTAAAACGATAAAGATACGAGGTTTATAAAACCCTGTGCACTATTTTCACTTTTATACATTATTTTATAAAACAATTAAATTAATTATATAATATTATTACATAATCAATAAAAATATTAAATCATATATTTTTTAATAAATAATACATTGTTGAACGAAAAATGATATTTTCTTTACGGTTACGAATACATATGTCTTTATTTAACAAGGTACGATTTAATTATTATTTCAATTTCTTTTTTAAATTAAACAAGAACTATTAGGTGGTGGTGTAACTATATAACATGTGATATTTTATTTATATAAAATACATTATGCTCATACGACCTACAATTAATTAGGTTGCATTCGGATTGCCGAGACGATTTACTTATTTGATTTAGATAATCAAATCATTCACTTACGGTGAGTTCATAGCCCCACTTTTATACTATTACATTGATTTACAACTTTAGGGTGAGAAACTTGCATTGTTTTATGATTGGATGCAAGTACGCTTTTATACAAATTACGAGTTTGCCTAAGTAGCTATAACCCACTATGCCCATGAATCATGAACTGTTAATTAATAGATTGTAAGCACGAATGTTATGAATAGATCTATTTAGGATTGACATCCTCGTTCGGGTGAGTAGCGCTCACTAGTTTCGAATGTACTGAAACAACGAATGTATACCATGTCGGAAGAATTTGGATGTTGAAGGTTGAACATCTACACGGGCACATTATTTGCATTAATTTGCATACATATATGTTGTAGCTTCAGTGTCATGAGCTTAGTGCATTTCGTAACTACTTTTGAGATATTGTATGTGTTACATGTCTTACATTTCGAAATCTTGCGGTCCTACCTTATTCATTTATTAAACCTGTGAATTCACCAACTTTATGTTGACGTTTTAAAGCATGTTTTTCTCAGGTCAATAAGGTACAAGAACAAGGATACATTGGGGGTCAACATTTTAGGAATCATTTTGCATGGAGATTTAAATGCATTACATTTTGGAGTATTTGTTATGTATTAAAATCTTTACATTTTCATAGGTGAACAATTTAAGCTTCGAGCTTATGTAACAAACAAGTTTATTTAATCCAATGTATCATTTTCAAACGACTCATATAGAGGTCGTTCTCATATCTTGTGTTGTTGATCTATGAAGTACCACTCTCAGACCCATATTCCGTTGCGACCTATTTTGGGGGTGCTGGTGTTACAGATTGGTATCTAGAGCCAAGGTTATAGAGAACCAGGTCAAATGTTTTTACTTGGACTATAACCATTTTCAAACATTTGCATCATAACAAAGTTTTCCGGGAACTGCAGACCACTAATGAGTTGCATTAGTTGGTTATACATGATATGCTTTCTATGACATTTATACTTGTTTTATATTATACGTATGTATATATTATCGTTATATAATGTACTTATATTATAAATTTATTTTTGTTGTTTTTCAGTAGTAATGTCTTCATACCACAGTTACCTACTCAACTGTTCTACATGATTATGAAGCCAGGGAGAGTCTTTTGGGGAGCTGATGAGGAGCCGTCTGATGGAGGCCCTCCACGAGTCATATTTACGGATTATATGGATCTCCCCCATTGCATCGAGTTAGCTCCACTTCTTGATAATGTGCCTGGACATGAGCACCCACCATCTCCTGATTATGTGCCTGGTCCTAAGCACCCACCTTCACCTGTTGATGTACCATATGTACCGGAGCCTGAGTACCCTGAGTACTTAGCACCATTCGATGCTGAGGCACCCTTGGAGGACCAGCCTCTACCTGCTAGTGCCTCACCTACTGCCTTATCACCAGGCTACGTAGCCGACTCCGATCCGGATGAGGATCCAGAGGGAATGGGAGGACCGAGGAGGATAATAGCTGGACTATCCTCGCTGATGGAGGGGTGATTGGTGATGATGGAGCACTTGATGATGACGCTGATGATTGATGATACTGATGAAGAGATGAGGAGAGCCTTGATGGAGAGAATGATTGACGAGGTGGAGGAGGTAGCACCTAGATCGGACGGGCTCTTTCTGCTTATACCTATTGTTGACCATGTGTTCCCTCAGCTGGGAGTACAAAGGACCTTTAAAGACTAATGAGTTAAAACGATAAAGATACGAGGTTTATAAAACCCTGTGCACTATTTTCACTTTTATACATAATTTTATAAAACAATTAAATTAATTATAGTATATCAATACATAATCAATAAAATATTAAATCATATATTTTTTAACAAATAATACATTGTTGAGAAACAACTTTAGGGTGAGAAACATGCATTGTTTTACAACTTTAGGGTGAGAAACATGCATTGTTTTACGATTGGACACAAGTACGCTTTTATACAATAACGAGTTTACCTAAGTAGCTATAACCCACTATGCCCATGAATTGTTAATTAATAGATTGTAAGCGCGAATGTATTAAATAGACTATTTGGATTGATATCCCTGTTTCGTTGTGAGTAGCGATCACTAGTTACGAATGTACTGAACAACGAATATGTATTACCATGTCGGAACAATTTAGATGTTGCGGTTGAACTATCTACTGGGGCACATTATTGCATTTAATTTTGCATACATATATGTTGTAGCTTTAGTGTCATGGGCTTTAGGGCATTTCGTATCTACTTTTGAGATATTGTATGTGTTACATGTCTTTCATTGGAATCTTGCGGTCCTACCTTATAATTTATTAAACCTATGAAATTCACCAACTTTATGTTGCCGTTTTAAAAGTTTTTTTCTTAGGTCAATGAAAGGTACAAGAACTTGGATAATTGGGGGTCAAAAACATGTTGGGAATCATTTTTCATGGGAGATTTAAATGCATTTCATTTTGGGAGTATTTGTTATGTCATCAAAATCTTTACATCTTCCATGCGTCAATACTTGTGAACAATTTAAGCTTAGAAACACAGTATGTAACAAACAAGTTTCTTAATTCCAATCTATCAGTTTCAAACGACTCATATAGAGGTTGTTTTTATCTTGTTGTTGTTGGATCTATGAGGTAACACTCTCAAGACCCATATTCCGCTGCCATCCCATTTTGGGGGTGTGTTACAATTCTACCTTTCATTTATTAGAGTCTTGGTTGAAGAAGTAGTTAGCAATTGAACTACTTGGACGAATTGAGGTTTCATTCAACGATAAGTGGCTGCTAAGGTCAATTGGATATTTCATGGCCCTTTAGGGTTGTCTTCTATCAAGTCGATCAGTTACAGCTTTATAACACTCTTCAAGGTTATACTCAAGTTCTACGAAGCTTTTGCAAATGCCTTTGAGAAGGTTTAAAAGCAAGTCCTACCAGAATCTTTTGAGTCAGCTTATCAATCTTTAGATTGTTCATGAAATATGCTGAGAAGTCGATAGGAGTGCTCATCAGCTCATCAAATGTAAGAGGGCTTTTCCGTTTGAGCAATTTTGCTTATCCATGTTTGAGGCGGTATGAAGTCAATAGATTTTCCATCATTCCAAGCAGGATCAGGAGTCGGAGGTCATTTAGGTTTCTTAAACCAGTCATGCTTTAGACTTGTCTTGACACTGGGTTGATCCTCTTTGTTACCCAAGTCACCTCCTTGATCTTGTGATATCTCGTTGTTTGTAACCTCAAACACTGGTTCCTCTCCTTGCACAGACTTGCCAGATGATTTCAGCTAGGACTTGGTGCCTTTGGATGAGCTTGACGTAGAATCTTTTGATTTAGAGCCTTTTGGAAGTTCAACATCCTTGCTCATCTTCCTCTTCTTCAACCCTTGGTCTGAACCAGCTGGAGGGTCTTCATCTTGTTCACTTGTTGTCACTGTCTCTCTGTATAGAATATGTGTTTCCATTAGGGGGTGTTCAAAGGGTCCCTTGTAAGCTTGTAAATTTGATCAGTGCATCTAGAGTTGTCTATGTTCTAGTGCACCTCGAAATAAAAACCCGGATTTACTTTTTCTGTATCCTGTCTCAGAAGATCTTTCCTTCAATTCAAATCAGTGGAGAGAAATGTAGCCTCCTATGTAGACTTTGGCTTTGTGAGTTTTCTTTTATTGGTTTTGTTTTGAGGGTGTTTAGAGAAGTTTGTGTAATCTTTTATTTTTTTTTTTCGAGTTTTGGATCCAAACTTTGGAGAAGGAGATTTTTTTGTGAGTGATTTTCAAATTGATTTGTTGGTTTTTGGTTTTTGTTTGAGTTTGTTTTTGTAATGGTTTGAGCTTTTTTTTTTCGAGTTTGTCGATTTGCGTTTTTTTTTTTGATTTGTTTATATGAGATTGAGAAGAAGATTTGGCTATGGACTTTCTCATGTGATTCATTTAATGGCCTTTGGATCACAGGTGTTGGCAAAGGTCTGTTCTTCTTTGGTAGGATATGAGGGATGTTGCACTCTTAATTTATCTTTGATGATATCCTTAATAGATTTGTCATCGAGATTCTGTATCTATCCTTCTCTTCTTGAGCTTTCTTCTCAAATTCTGCCGTGTATGACTGGCGAGCAGTTTGAGTAGTAAATCTAATTCTTGTAGCAAGATGTTCATCAACCATTACAAGAATTTGAGATTTGATAGATGTGAGAATATGAGCAGAATGGTCAACATGTTTTGAATTGAGCAAGCTCTTTTTCCAAGGTAGAAACTCTTTGGATCGAATCTGATAGGGAAGGAAAAGATTAGAAAGTGCGGAATTGTGTTGTAGTTAGAGCTGTGTTGTTGGTGTGGGAGCTGGTGTTGACTTTGTGGAATGGGAGTAAATGGCTGAATTGATGGAGAAACGGTTGTTGCAGGAAAAGTAGAAGCTTCCAAGATAGCCGTCACATGTACTGAGAGAATTGGGGGTGCTTGATTCTTTATGACGAACCTTGGCATTTATTATAGAAGCATCTTCGTCAATGACTGGGAAACATTATCCAAGGTTGAGAAAATTTGCTTGCAAAGTCGGATAGATGGACATAGAAAGAGCTTTGCTTTTTTTTTGAACCTGCTGTCTTTTAGAAGAAGTGGATGGTTCTTTTTGTTTAGTTGTACATGTGCATCTTCAAGGACTCGCTCATATGACTTTTTCCTTGTGGAAGTACTTTTCATGAGTATTCATCTAGTCAATCTCTTACATCTCCTTTCCTTACTTCTTCATGTTTTGCAACTTTTGACCTCATGTTTACATCCTTGTATAATTCATCATACTCTTCATCATCAAATTCCTTGTTTTTATCATTGGTTTCTTCATCAGTAGGTACATAATAGTCAGGAGTATGTATGTACTCATCTTCTTATGTTTCTTCTTCTTCATCAACTTTCATATTAAGATTAGGATTCTCCTCTTCATCTGAATCAGTCCTTTCGCTATGTGTGCATTTCATTCCACTCATTCATCATCTTGTAGCCTAATCATCATCACCTTTACTATGTCACCACTGTCATCTTCAATTATCATCATCTTTACTATCTCCTCAAGATTTGTTCTTACTCTCTTATTGATATTTAGGTACATTGGGGAACCCCTGGTTTAGTACCAGTTCCTTCATCTGTACCAGTTGTTTTGTCTTCGGACTCATCAGGAACCTTTGGTTGGGAACCAAATTCATCAACTCTGAGCATAGGATGAAAGATTGTGAGAATCATTTTTGCTTTCTTGAGAGTGCTTTAGCCGAGCAGCTTCAAGTAATGATGCATCAGAAAGTAATTCCATGCCTTTGCCTCTATCGATCCTTAGCTGGGCGTATTTTTAATTACAAACACACAAGGATATCTCTGATGACGACACTGTTCGGTGCCACAGTAGTAGTTTCTTGGTAGGTTTCTTAGATTTCTTAGGCTTCACTACAGGTTCTTCTTCCAATACAGGAGACAATTTTCTTGAGGGTGAAGCAACTTTCTTATACTTCCTTGCTTTCTTGGGAGTAGCTTTTCTAGTAGCAAAGTCGTAGTATGTAAGTACTTATTTAGCTTTAGGAATCTTTGATGTTATGATTGATCATATCATCAGGAATCAGGGCTCCATACTGCTGATAATCTTGTGTCTTGGAGACAAACTTTAATGTACCGAGCAATGAGTCATGATGAATTGTGTGAAGATTGATCATGTTCCTCATAGAGATAGTCTTGTCTTTAGAGATGAAGTGGTTGATGATGACTTTGGTGAATCATGGGTAAGGAACATGCTCTTTCCTTGCTGAACTTATCTCTCTGTTGTCAGCTTGATAAATGTTGATCCCAATCCTAGATCGATTCTTTACCTTGTAAAGAGTATGTTACCTTGGATAAATCCAAAATAACAATAGTAGAAACTTTGTGTGTATATCAAAGAGTATGCGGAATCTACTCTTTAATACTCTAGGAGATATATCAATGATATAGTAGATTGAATGAACAAAAAAACGCTTCAATATAATTAACGATAATATAATACGACGGTACTCTATGCTAGTAGTACTAGGGTTTACAACCTTTAAGCAATTACAATGAGATGCTGTTTTAGGTAGGTGTCTATGATAATGAGATGATTGGGAGATGATAATCTACGATGCTGAGGATTCTTTTATACATTAAGGATAGTCCTAATGAGCTTACAATACTTTTCTAAATATTTAGTCCAAATATATTAATACAATGGACTAACGTATTTAATACTTTCCTAAAGTATTAGTCTAATTCTCATATCAGCATTAATCCATTCAATCTCATTAACTTCAGTCTTCTGTTTTGACTAATCATCATTTACTTGAGTCAATGCATTAAGTTATGCCTAAACAACATTAACCTTGTACTTACAACATTAACTTTTTCACAACATAGTAATCTTGAACCAGCAGTAGTAAACTTTATAACCCAAAACAGTCATTAAGTCCTGCAACAGTCTTAAGTTAGTACTGACAGTACTAACTTACTTTAGCAGTACTAACTGACTAGTGTAGTACTGTAATTGTAATCTTGAGCAAGTATTAACTATTTTGCAATTCTAACGAGTTACTAACTGTTGGCTTGGCAATAGTACTAACTCTGCTAGTGTTTAATTCCCAACAATCCTCCCCTAAACTTGTGATTTACCTTAAAATCATCAAGTTTCTTGATTTTAAACCTTTCTGTTTTGAGAGGGATGCTTACAAACACCATCTTCTTAGATCTTTCAGCTGTCTGAATTTCTAAACCAAAATAACAATAAAACAAACCAATCTTAATTCATCCAATATAATCATTATTAAATACAATCATCCCAATACCCCATCTAAATATACACCCAACATCACCAAATATAACAACACCCAAATCTCATATAACCACCATAAATTCCTTCAACACCACCAACACAAAACACTTACCACCTCCCACACTCCAATACAAAACAATATCCACAAATTCCACAAACAAAAACCCACATCTCACACCATCATCCCATCATAAAAACTCAACCCATCAAACCCCACATAACAATTCCACCCTCCCCAATATCACAAACCACCCAACCCCACAACCACAATACTTCAAACATATACAAAATTAACTCTAAATACAACCATAAAACAACCCCCCCCACCACCCCCTCAATATTCCACCAAAAACAAAACTAATTCTATCTACCAACAATACTTCCACTATCACCCAACAACAATACAAAAACCACATTAAAACAACAAAAACCCCCCTCAGTGTGTGTTAATTATATTGCTGCTGTGCTGTGATTCGAATACTTTGATATGTGTGAGTTTAGCTCTGTATTTGTCTTTATATAGTTTTCTTTTATTGCTATCGATGTGTGGCCAATTAAGCTGTGCGTTGTTAGGTTTAGCGATGTTTTTATCGTCTGTAGTTTATCGTTAAATAGTATGTTCATCTAATATGAAAGAGTGTTTAAACGATGTCTTATGTTTTTTGTGAAACTCATTGTATCATCGTTCTAATCCTCAATAAAAGATCACTACTATCTCAACTAGACGATTGGTGTGTACGAGAGGTACATAGTATTTACCTTTTAGAGAGAGCTAAAATTGTTCTTGTTGTTTTGAGGTTATAGGATACTAGAACCACGTATTTTGTGTTTCTGAGTATTCGTCTATCTACTACACACGCGACACAATTGAGATAGAGATAGGTATTTAGCGACGGCTTCTGGCTTCTGGATGTATAGTGACTGGTGTCTATTGTAATAGATGATTAAAGCGCATGTGCTTGGGGGTGGGCATGACTAGCTTTTAGAGATTGCGGTTTGATCGTAGGTGGGCGATGCACACATCCAGTGGAAGAACTCGCTAGGTGTGTGTGTGTTAACATATGCAACTTCCCCCCATAGATCCGAAATAACTGACGGTGTGATCCTCACTACCACGGTGGGCTCGAGGCGTGGCTACTCCTCTTGCTATGGTCCGAGCTCGAGATTACATCCTTGGGTCGGCTCCGCAGGTGAAACCTATTATGTTTCTCTCACTCTCATCCCTAAACTAGGAGCACATCGCTCTCAGAATGGTGTTGTGTGTGGTCGTGTGTGGGCATGCTCGTTCTGTGTTGGTTTGAGGAGCAGAGCTGCTCACTCTCGGCATCACTCAAGATCCGATGCACTCGCTCTCTCTTGTGTGGCTTGGGTGTCGACAGGGAGTATGGGCGTGGTTAATCATCTCATATACGCATAGTAGATTGCTCAGAGGTAGAGATTTCTGCCAGGCTGGATACAACATTAGACTCTTTCTTACTATTCTCAGGACCATAGCCTTTGAATTCAGGCTCTTTGAATTCATCAAGACCAGAATAAGACAGATCTAGTTTGTTAGGTCTATTATAAATTAAAGGATGAGGTGGAGGAACTGCACTATATCCAAAACCCTTTTTACTCTTGTCAGTTATCTGACTTCCTAACAACTGATCTAAGTCTTTTGAGGCCTTACCAAATTTCTCAATTTTAAAATCAATGGCATCCTTTTCTTGCTTAAGTTTTTCAAACTCTGTTTTAAGCGTATTAATTTCATATTGTTTGATTCCTACTTCTCTTTTAAGGACAACAACTTCTTCACTAAAAAGAACCTCATTCTTCCTATATGTGACAAGTTGTGCCTCAACAGTATCTAGTCCTCTTTTATAAGTGATTGCCTTAAATTCAGTTTCATGTTTTTTAGCAACCAAATCATCATATTGTTTCTTAAGAGATTCATAGTTTTTCAGACAAGATTTAGAGCAAGTTTTATCATTGTGTACCTCTGAGTCTGAAAACGCCATTAGAGCCATGTTTGTCTAAACTTGTTCTTCTGCCATGTCATTCCAATCAAAATGTAACACCCCCAAAAATGTGTCGCAACGGAAATATGTCCCGGGGCGTTACTTCATAATACAATAGCACAAGATACAAGAGA
>BQNB010136026.1:0-11674 GCA_026074375.1 Tanacetum coccineum
TATGACGTTAGATAACCAATTTAGACCTCATTATAGCTTTAGAAAAAATTCAGGGGTCACACACAATATATGAACTAACGTCCATGTCTAAGTATTTTTAGAAAAATCAAAACCAAAATTGAAATTCGTCACTGTTTTACACACCGATTTTGTAACGACCTTTTGACCCACTTCCCGACCATAAAAACTCACGAGGCTAACTTTTCTAGAAAGTAGACTCTCTGAGGTTATCTCCAGTATGTTGTAAATTATTTATTTGATCTTTTATGATTGAGTTATGCTCGTTACAAAACTGCCTAACTTTCTGCAGTGAATTAAACATCTAATTCGAGTTATCTAAGCCCTAACGCATGATCATATCGCTAATTCAATCAATCTAATGATTAAACCATCATCATTATAACATAAAATTTCTGAAAATTAAAAACCCTAATTTATAAACCCTAATTTAAACCCTAATCCATCATAATTAAGTTACTAGAATTGAAAGATTTAAAACTAGAATTAACTAAGATCGAATCATACCTTAAAAGTAGAACCCTAAAAATTTCTTCTCTTCTCCTCTTCTTGGTTTCAGCCGATTTCACACATAGGGGAGTTTAGGGATTTTAATCTTGTATTTATAAACCCCCTAGATGTGTTTTAGTTTAAGTCTAATTAGGTTTTAGATTATAACTAGGATTTCTCTTTTTTTTCTTCTTTATCCAAAACCGGCCGATTGGCCTTTTGTTTATTTTTTTTATTTTTTTTATTAAATTATTAATTACATATTTATTTGTATTTCCTTAAATTTTTATAAAAACCTTAATTAATTTGACTATACCTTTTTGCATAAACGCAGTTTACTACCTTTCTAAAAATAACTTTTCATTTCCAACCTAACTTTCCAAAAATAGAAATTTTACATTTTCTTAATCTAACACTTAAAAGCTAACCCTATCTTAGATAACTAACACAAAATACGTATACGTATATATACACTTACACAATTAACTCGCAACGCTCAATTATCAATAATCATTTCTTTGTCATTAAAATGAACGAAATGAACTCAACAAATTTTCCCATCATTCTAATCTCATTGAGATGATCACACTCAATAGATTGGTTACCAATACCTCATAAACACATAAAAACACATATAAACACATAGAATCACATAAACCATACTTTGCAACAGACACATAAGTCAACACTAACGGTTTGACTAACCTGCTCAAGTCATGGTTGTCACATTATCCCCTCCTTAGAGGAAATCTCGTCCCGAGATTTAACTAGCTCATTCATCAGTACGATTAACAAACAACTGAGGATACTTAGACTTCATATAATCCTCGCGTTCCCAAGTAAACTCAGGGCCACGCTTGGAATTCCAACGAACCTTTACTAACGCTATCTTACTACGCTTCAAACTCTTAACTTCACGATCCATTATCTCTACGGGTTCCTCAACAAAACGAAGAGTTTTGTCAACCTTTATTTCATCTAATGGCACATGTAAACTAGCATCTGCCAAACATTTCTTCAAGTTTGACACGTGAAACGTATCATGTACCCCACTTAATTCCTCCGGCAATCTCAATCGATAAGCCACTCAAAATTTTGGAAGCTCAAGTATATTCGGGGTTAGATTAGATAGTTATTTGGGTATTATAATCATCGTTCATGTTGTTTGTTAGTTTTGATCATCTCTTCGTTCATCATTTTCGCAAGTTCACCTTTTTTGAATTCTTTTTGTACTTCCTTGATCCTTGCAATGTTTAGAAGCTAGTTGTACAAACCGTTTGTTAAAAATCAAAGCTTTCAAAATTACATGAATCCCAAAGGGGTTTATGTGTGGTTCAAAATTAATAAAAAGAAAGAAAGGAAAGACTAGTTGTGTTGTCGTGGTGGAACTTTTATAAAGAAATAATTTCTAAAAGCTTGTTTGTTTTTTTTAGCGTATAAATAAGCTCGTAAGAGCTTATTTGAGCTTATAAGCTCGTCGAACTCAGCATAGAACCATAAAGGTTAAAACCTTATGCTTATTTGAATATTGTCTTATCATATCAACTTATTTTCGGAGCTTATTTGATTTCTAAATAAGGGATTAAGCTTATTGGGCTTATATAAATAAGCCCAAGCGAGCTAAATAGCCTTAGTGGGCCTTGGCCCAATACCAAAGCCCAAACCGTGGCTTAAAGCTGACGGCTTGGCTTATTTGTGGCTTATATTGACTTATTAGAGCTTATTAAATAGCTTATTAATAAGTTGGAGGCTTGTTTGCTTAATGGGTTGCTTATCGGACCAAATGGATAAGTCCAAACCCACTCGGGTGGCTTAACGGGCCACGACCTAATACTAAGCCCACCACTGTGGGTATAAGCTCATGGTGTGACTTATTGGATAAGCTCGGCTATAGTTTATTTGATAAAGCCACGTGTTTATTGATTTAATCGTTTACTTTTTTTAAACTTATTACGTTTCGAATCATTTGATTAGGCTTATTGGGCCTAAAAGCCCAATAAGGGATCCATAAGGTTTTTGGCTTATTGAATAAGGGGTTATATTAGTGTAATGATTTTGAAAGTGTTTTGGATAAAAGTCTATGACTTTGGAAAACGGATAAATGCATACGGGTCATGTTGAAATTTCGTAAAAACTATATACTTAGAAATATTTGAGAAAAACTTATTTTTATAAATCTTGACAAAAACATAATATTTATGAATAATAAATAATATCTATATTTACATTGTTAAATAAACCAAAACGCTCATATATAAAAATGTTTCCAAATATTTACTTTAATTTCGACTAAAAGACGAAAAATAAAATTTCTATAAATATAAAATTTATATTACTTACCATGTAATCTAAAAACATAAAAACACTTAACTTAGTTAATATATTAGGATACCGGGTAAAAATGCTGAAACTTATTACTTTTGTTTACTTTCCTATTTCTTTTCATATATATATATATATATATATATATATATATATATATATATATATATATAACAGATTAAACTCACAAATATATAAACAAAAATAATATTAGATATATACTATGTTATTTTTGGCGAAAAAGGGTAGCTCTTGTAGATCTTAAGGGGCAAAATGGTATCTCTTTCACCTTGGGTTCAAAACTTTTTGGGTAGATGGGACCTATGTAACTCTTCTTGAAATTGACTCGAAATGCTTCTTGTAGACAAAAACCTCACACTTTATATTCTTCCACGATAGTAAGTAAGGATCTTTAAAGATTTTGGTTATTAGATTGATTATTGTTACCCACTCAGATATTTTATCTTGACATTGTTTAGGTTTATTGGATTGAGGTTATTGTTACCTCAGAGTTTTATCTTATCACTGGCGTGGTGATTGCACATTTTTTTAGCTATTACTTTTGATTTAGAACTCTAGGAGAGTTCATGTATATGTAGTTTATGTATTGGAAACTTAGAACCGTTACGGTTGGATGTACTGGCTTTGAAAGCCAATGATGTATCCCTTTTTGGGAAAATTTGGTATGTATGTATGTTATTCTTGGCGTTGCTATTACAATTGTTGTAATTGTTCTCGGCTATGAGTTAGGAGAGGGTGTCATTGTATAGGTTGTACTATGAGTGAAGCCTGGAGGTCGTGGTTACCCTCGAGACACTCGACTCATTGAGAGACTGATTTAACCCCGAGTGTTGGGTGACTTCAATTGGCGAATCTTTCGCATGAGTATGTTACTTGCTTGCATAGTCCATGAGTATGTATTATTTTTGAAACTTGTTGTGACCGTTGACCAAACTGTATTCAATGATGTTTTATGACTTGATTATTTTAAAACTGTGAATTGCAATAACGAATTTGTGTGTTAAACAAATGTCGTTGCGCGAATCATATTGACTATGTTGTATAAATTGTTTGTGTAAACAATGGAAAATGTGTTTTCAAATTTCATAAACTGACCTTGTGGTGTCAAATAAAATCTTCTTTCCAAAAAAAAAATTAATAAAATAAAATAAAATATTTTTATTTTAAATAATAAGAATGGAAGGTGATGCTATCTTCTCTTCTTTCTTTTTGAAACAATCATGTTTTATTTTTACTTTAAAAATTTTATTTTTAACAAGGAAATAACTTACGCGTGTAGCGTATGAAAAAGAAACGTTTTGACGAGGATGGACATGATGTCGTTTGGTCCTCAATTATGCATAACCTGATCAACTATGCATAATTTAGGAAGAACCACGCTATGTCGGATAAATCGTCACCCTTAAAACGCTTGGTAATTGAGATAAATGTTTGGGTCAAGCTTCCGGAAGGAGAAAATATTTTTTTACCCTGCTACGGATACTTATGCAAGTAACCCTATTCTTATCGACTGCATGGAGAGAGTCTCATGCGAGTCATTATGACCGAGTCGTTCCGAAGCGGAAATACCTACGGTATTGTTCGGAACGAGTGTGTCTAGAAAGGAGTGATGTTTAGTTCGTAGTGTTTAGGAGTGATGATTGTTATGAAGACGCGTCGAGGCCAAGTATAGTCGGTGTGCTAGTAAGCAATGATAGATTTGAGCTATCAAGGGTGTAAACCTGATACTGGCACTGAGAGAGGATCTTCTTGGAAATGTAAAGATTCCTAAGGTGGGTGGAATCTGAGATGTTTAGTCCCGAGGTTGAAAGTGAGAAATGGAGAATGCTTCTCCTACATTGAATGTATGTTGCCTTTGAGGTATCATCTGATGGCCGTGAAGAAGACTTCTTTCCCCGAAATGGAGTGTAGTGGTAGTATAGTCGTAAGTATACCGGATGACGTCAAGGATATTAATGAGACACTATACAATACTTCACCCACGGTTAAGTGTAGTGGCCCTTACTCCGGGACGTGATGACCCAAGGGCGTAAAGAGTGGCGAATTGAGTGAGATTCTAGCTAAATGGCAACGTCCGTTTCTATTACTGGAAGAACAACCAAAATAGCCAACGTCCTAAGTCGAGCGGTATTGAATTAGGAGTGTAAGTATTTTGACTTGATGATTTGATTCATCAATGATGCTACGCGATGAGAAGGGACCAAACCAACGATGTTAGTTGCCATGAGGAAACGTTGAAATTTTTGAATTTTCGTCGGACGAGCAATAAGTCCATGATGCTCATTGTTTTCTTAATTGATTTTGATTTGTCATTTGACATTATGTGTTGTAGCGGGATTGCCGCTGCCGAATTATGTGGAATATGTGCTATATGTGCTATGTGCTTTAAATGGTAGTGAGCGTCCATGTCACTTTTACGTGGCCAGTGATGCGGCTTAGGTTGTAAGTGAATGGGTATAATCGCCCAAGTGAGAATTTAGGACGTAATAAGGTGGGTGGACATCGCCAAAAGTCTTGTTGATGATTGTGGCTTGAAGTACCCATGAGAGTGAGTGTAGACCAATTAGAATTAGCCGTGTTTATGTTAGAATTATCGTCGAGGTGGCTTGACTTTGTGGCAAGCTCAGTACGATGAGGAAAATGTGACCGGAAGGGTATAACCCTAAGTGTTAGAATGAATAATTATGCCAAAATCTTCAAAGGGAAGCGAATATGATATGTGATAATAATCGTCAATGCTTGTTGAAGTAGCGGCGTGTTGAATGCCTTTTGTATGATGCTCAATTCATCAGTCATCATGATAAAAGATGGCGAACCGTACAATAGGTTATTATGTGATTATTGTGGGCATGTGTAATAAGTGTTCGTAAGGTGATTAGTGACGATTAATGTGTTTGAATTTTTTTCGCAGACAGGAGGGAATTATTGAACGAGACCGGAAGGGCGACATGTGTATTTTGGTTTGAATTGTAATTGGTGTTTTGATTGATAATAATATAAGCATTATATATCGATTTGAGTTTTTTGACGTCTTATCTTGGTTTTAGTTTGCGACTGTATGTTTTGTGATTTTTGTAACGAATGATATTCTCGGTTTGAAATTTTGGTTTAATTTCGTATTTTGAGTGCGAATATAGTTTTTGATTTTAATTAACAATGTTTCCGTAAGTTGCAGCTTGGTTTGATAAGCAAGGTGCGCTTGGTTTTGTTGTTTATATGATCACCAACTAAGTTTGGATCGATCATCCATTTTTGAAAATTTATCGGGAGAACGACGTAATAATTATTTCAATCGGATATATTCCGTGACAGTTATTGTTCCTTATGAAGAACGCGACTATAAAAGTTAGAACGACGTGAGTTGGTTTCGTTCGAATAATTTTCGGAATTGTTGTATTGCCTCTTTGGTAGATGCTTTATGATTTTTGTTTTGATTTCATGGGTATTATTCTTACCGCTGTTTGTTGACCTTCCTTTCATGGAATAGTCAAGATAAGTATTTAGTTGTGTAATATTATTGCGTTTCCGAGCATTGTGAGGGGCAGTGCAATCGGGAGTACAGCCCGTCCCCCCTCAGATAGATAGAGAAGAGAAGTTCAAGACGTGTAAGTAAGGACGAGACCGGGACGGCGCCTTTAAGGTGGTGGAATGTAACAACCCGAGTTTTCACGACCGGTCTTGATTATCGCGAGGTCGAGGCATTATTATTATTTTACGCGAATTTTTCGTAAGCGACGTCGACAGAAATCATTTTATTTGTCGTGCTAATTATTTTCGTATTTTTTTAATATGGACGGAAACTGTAAAATAGTTTTTGTGACGTTTCGCGAGTCACCGTTTCGACACGCTTGTACGTTAACCGTTTCGAGCATCGAAAAAAATTTCGACGATCTCGTTGTTATTTTTTAGATGTAAAATTTATTATGTTTTATGTAATGTCGTCGGTTTATTCTTGTCTTGAGCCGAACTTGTTGTTAAAGTATACTGCGTTTTAATAAATGTTTTGAATAAAATATATCGCTTCTTAAGTTAAGTAGTGAGGGGTAAATAAAATTAAATTAATCAAAAATAAAAAAATAATAAAAGTAATTCAAATAAATAAGCGTTTAGAAAGTAAACTATACTAGTAATTGGGGGCGGTTATGTTTAATCGAACACTCTTACCAAATACGAGACCAAAATTTGAAGAAATAAAAGATGGAGGGACTATTTTTGTCAAATGGCTAAACTCATTTTCTATAAATAGGAGCTTATACTTCCATTATAACTCTTTTAGAAATTTCTTTTCCTTGTCCCTCCTCCTGCAATATCCGGCCGACCACCACCACCACCATAACATCGCCACCGCCACCTAAATACCCACATGCAATATGATCTAATTACATATTATTGATCCTTGTAACAAGGCCTACGTTTCCATATAAGAAAATCCAACATGCAATGAATATTTTCGGAGTTGGAGTTCGAGTTTGATTCATAAGATTTCGAGTTGAGGGGTTGTTTAAAATGGGTAGATTACGGTATTGTCGAAGTGGGTTTCGTTAAAAATGGCTCGGGTCATTCATTTGGGTTGTGTCTGTGGGTTCGAACCACAAAGAAAGCCGAAACCAACACCTTGTGTGTATAGTATTAGTATCCCCTAGTTTAACTTTAATTATATTGTTTTTCCGTCCTTAATTTGATTTAGTATATTTTATGTGTTGAGGATCCCGACACTTGCGTTGGTTAGAATAGCTTGTATGACTGTGTTAATTAGTGACAGGAGAGTAGGTTAGCTAGGCGTATTTTGATGTTGTTGTGAGGTGAAAAATGAGTTTCGAATAAGCAATGAAAATGTAAATTCGTGCAGAAAGTTTGGCACGCAAAACGAGGTTCGAAAATTCATAAAATCTGTTTTTCGATTGAAAAATATGATAAATCTTTCCGAGACGATCATTTTGATATAAGGTAGAGCTTCTAACTCCTAATAACGAAGAAACTAGAGCGAAAACAAGTTTTGAAAAACTTATAAATTGCAAACAGCTATGTTTAGTAAATTGGTTGCTGATCAAATTTTCGACGGCGTTTTAAACACTTTTGAGTCCGTTTCAGCCTTCCCGGCGAACACAAAAGTTATCCGGAATGACGTTTTTCTATAGATATAATCTTTTTTTGGTCAAAGTCACGAAAACGTGATATAGCGGGTCAAAACTGATGGTCAAACTGCTGCGTTTTTATTAAAAATACAAGTTACAGCAGATTATTGCAGGGGCATTTTCATCATTTTCTGTCGAGTTTCGGGTCTCGGCTAAAACTAAAAACGTGTCCGGAATTAATCGTTTTAAAACATAAAATTATCTTCTTTGCCGAAACTAAACGACAAAAAAAAATGTGATATAACGGGTCTATTGAGCGGGTCAAATTTAATTATAAATATGTATGAAAAAGCAAAGTCAAGCAAAGCTAACACGTTTGACTGCTGAAAGTCACGATTAAACTAAATACTAAACTTGTCGGTTGTTTATAAAAATAATAAACGTTATTATTTTTACGAGTATAACATTAGACTTAGCAACTTTTATAAATGAATATATTTCTAAAAATAGTAACTTTTCGTAAACGTACGGGATATAATCCCGATATGGGTAATTAATAATACAACTTATTGCTGAAAGGTTCGAACGAGATAACTAAATATTATCACAAATTATATTTTGATAAGAACTTACTAAAATATGGTAAGAATTTCCGAATAAGTAACTTTCCTCCAACAAAAGAAAAGTTTCTTCTTCTCAAAATAGAAAGTATTCGATTAAGCAATGTATGATGTAATAAAAGACCGATCGTAACCTAACATTGTGGGGTTTTACGACCTAAGACGCAAATGGATTTCTCATCACATGTATATATATGATTTTTGTTGATACGATGTACGCTTCGTCGATTATACTTTTTCGGTATAGTAATCAAGCGACTCTAATTATAGGTCGTTATTGCGTTTGTGGATTTTCGTGCTAGACTTCATTGTTTAATCATCGGCTTTTGATCAAGGTGAGTTCATAGCCTCGCTTTTAAAGTTTCCAATGTTTTTAACTCTGCGGGGGGGATATATTGCTTGTTTTTTCTTGAAAATTGAACGACAAACTAGTTTTGATACTTTGAATATGATTCCTTCACTAATGAGATATATGCCTTTTATGCTGTGTGACCGTTAGGTACCAGGTGTTGGTGAACGCTAATTCCTTAAATAGAATCTATTTGGGTTTTGACACCCTGACCGGTGATTAATCCGTTGGGACCAACCCTGTCAAACGACATTTTTGGTTAGTCATTAAGAGAAGTCGCATACTTCTTCGGAACATTATTTCGTCCTACGGGAATTGAATTGTGATAAGTTTTCGGTAACAACGGGCTCGTTTATTGGAAATCAATATTTTTATAACTTGACTTGTACGAGCAACGCCATAAATAAACGTATTTGTCGAATCAAATATGCGTTCTAACTGTTATTTTGATAAAATCCTTATGAATTCACTCAACGTTTGTTGACGTTTTTAAGCATGTATCTCAGGTTAATTGCTGTTGATGGCTTGGATTGGACGAAACGCGGATATCAAGACAGTGTCTCGTGCAGTAGTGTCATAAACTAAATAAGTGTCTTTTTTTTTTTTAGAAATCAAGTCGTGTTTACTTTTAGAAAATAATTACTATAATGTTATAGGGACCATGTATCCTCTGATCAATCTAATGAAAATGAAATGTGTTTAATAAACTTATCATTGAACATTTACTCGGGACTCATTGCATGTAACGTGAAATACACCCCAATGTTATATTCCGTTGCGTATCGTAGTTTGGGGGTGTTATAGATCTATTTGTTTTGTGAATTTTATTTAACAACAATTTACTTCCCATTCCTAGCAATTAACCTTAGGTTTTACTCGAACGAGGTTTGGATTGAGTCATGCATGTGTATTCCATCGTTATGGCTATGTATGCGTGATTTAGCCTCCTTGTTGGTTTACAACTTTTGGTGAAAACTAGAAGGTCCCTACCCTATATCATTCTTCATCCTAACATTTTGTTAAACTCGAATGAAGATGTGTTCGAACATACATGTCTATTCCGTCGTTACGGCCGTGTACGTGTGCTTCAACTGCCTTGTTGGGGTGGTACTATCGGTGAAATACTATTAGAATGATTAACCCTTAGCTTTTAATAAAACCAAATTTACCTTTTGACTTGTTTCTACTTAGTTCTAATGGTGGAGATGTGTATCCTTGCCAAGCTTATGATACGAAGCTAATCACGACCGAGCAATTGAGCGTACCACTTAAATGTTACACCCTAGATTAGTTTAGTGATCTGAGTGATTTCATTTCCATATTTTGTGAGGTGCTTGGTCTTGTACATGTGATTAAATCAAAAAAAGTGCTTAAACGGAAAAATCCTTGACTTCGGTTAAGATACATGTTCAATGTAATCTAGAGTCTACTTTAGTATAAGTAGGATTCAAGTGGGGGGATATTTGATGACATCAAATAACATCACATTTATACCATCATTTATCCTAAATAAACTAACCACTTTTGTATAATTATTGCAAGAATGAGTACTTAATTGGCTTAAAAAGTGTTATTTGCAGAATTGAGGAGTGGATTAGTAAGACATGCTGAAAGGCCCATATTTTGTAGCTAAACGAAGACATTTGAAATGCCTCATTTATGAACAATAAACCCGTAACCAGAAAAAGATACGACTAATCCAGCGCCAAGTCTTCACAAGAAAACGCGTATTCACAATTCCCAATACGGCGTATCCACCTTCTGCCATACGCCGAATCCATGAAGATAACTATTCAGAGATACGAAGATATTTATATTTTGGGAATGTATATTGTATTGATCTTAAACTTTGCACGCACTACAAGGGATACGCCCCAATACGCTGTATTGGCCTAGCCCAATACGGCGTATCCAACATTTTTCAAAGGTTATAAATAGAAGACTCAAAAATGAGTTTTTAGTATGCAAAATCATATTCTTCATACCATACACATAAAAGACGATTTTCTAAAGAGAAGAAGAGCAATAAAGTGTCACTGCTTCGATCACGGGATTTCAAAGAAGTACAACCGTGTAATTTCTTACTCTTTTAATCATTTATATTTTGGTATCATTCGGTAAAATCGTATAGTTTTTGATTAATTGATCACGCTTATATAATTACAATGGTTATGGGCTAATACCCTTGGGTATTAGCCATCTTAATGAAGATTTAATGTTTGGTTTGTTTTAAAATCGATTTACTAAATTTATCGTTGAAAGTCTAATTATGTTTATCACACGATACTTGTTTACGTGTTTGAATATGCGACCTATCATTCAACTGAGTCTAGTTACGCCTAATGATTGAAGCAATCTTATACACGTAATTATAAAATATAATATGATAGAAAATTACCAAACTACCCTTGAGGACAAAGGTAGAAAGGAAAATCTTCACAAATATATAATAATACGTATATTAACCGGGAAGTATGATTCTCGGGTCGTTATTCCCCAACGATTTATGAAATTAAGACCATGTTTGTTGTTCAGACAATGATTTGAATTGGGAACAAAGATTGATTTGATTATCTATTTCTACGAATTAAAAACAATTAAAATAAGCAAATGATAACAATTAAGCACGAAAACAAATAACGGGAAACCAAATTTTAACTAAAAACGCAAAACGGAAACCCTAAACGGTAGTTAAAAACCCTAAATTAAAAAGTAAGTTTAAAGAAAACTAAATCAAAAACGGAGTTGAAATGAGCTTAAAAACACGAAAAACGAAAACG
>BQNB010136027.1:0-18061 GCA_026074375.1 Tanacetum coccineum
TACTAACACTTGTTGAACATCAATAAGTTCACAAGCTGTTAACAAGAGTCCTATGCATTATCCTTGAGATTTTGCCAGAACATCCGAGTGATACTTAAGGCATTATCCTTGCTTGAGCCAACATCAAACAAGCTCTTGGTAGGTGACTTGCGAGATTCTATATGAATCAAACTTGTGTCAACTGGAAAGAAACGATGGTGCGATTCAATGTGAATCAAACTTGTTCCAGGAAATGAATTGACGGCTTAATCAGAAAGATAGTAACTATCTAATTCACTCTTACCGTGTTGTCTGCTTTGAGACGTTCCGGTAATGAGAACTAGCAAGCATGGTAAATCTAATACATCTGTGTTAGAAGATCCTACGCTTTGAGCTGGAAACCCTATCAAGGAGATTCTTTGAATCTACCTGATCACAGGTACAATATTTATACTGTAAAATGGTCCTACGGAACCGGAGGTTAATCTAACCAAATCCGGACGAATGACAAAGCCATATTCGTCCACCCGCTTTATTGCTAACTGTTTTATTTCAGGATACATAAAGATGGAGATGGTGATGCCTCATTCCAGCTGGAGTCGAATTCATTACCACATGCTCATGCTCAAACTACAAAGACATACTATAAGCATCAAGATTCAAGAATCATGAAAGCTCAAGAATTAAAGACAAAGACTTCCGCACAAACTCTGATATACAAGATCTTCCTTCAAAGATATCAAGTCTATCAAGGGAGATTGTTAGCAAGCTTTCAAGATGATGCAAAGTATGAGCATGTTGGTCAAGACACAAGATCGCAAGGTGGCAAAGACGATCAAGAAGCAAGGAAAAGATTTAAAGATCTCGGACATAAAGACGAAGTCGAAAGACAATGACAAAGGCTCAAGATCAAAGATCACAAAGCATGAAGGAACAAGCCTACAACGAATTCAGAGACCAAGACCACAAGATCTTAACGACAAAAGCAATCTCATTAATCTCATGAAGGAGTGTCACAATGAACTCACTTCGGGGGAGATTGTTAGCCTCAAAATATTGAGTCGAACAATGGAAGTTTGTTCATTATATTAAGTCTCGGTCACTTAATTAATTATGCGTTGTAATAGGCTAGAAGGGTAAACGGGATCGTAAATGTAAGCTAATATTGTATGTGTATCAGGCTAAAGCCCAAGTCAATCCCGAGCCCGGCCCAAGTAAAAGCCCACATGACCCATGTAGTTGTGTAGGGTATATATACCATTTTCCTCTATGGAAAATGGTGTTGATTCTTGTTAAGTCTCATTTGTAATTTTGCAGGTAATCATCCATCTTTTTCTTCTCTCTACATTTCTCTCTCTAACTTCTCTCTACAATTCTTCCAATTCTTCTCATCTTATTTTTCTTGTTTCTATAATGAAGTGAAAGTGATTTTTGGGTTTCGACAGTGGTCTCTAAAGGTAAAACTTGACAGAAACTATAACAACCTGCTCCTTAATCCTAAACAACCTATTCCAAGCTTGAGAAATAAAGCGCCTATCATCTTGTTCATAGCTAACATTGCAAAACTGGTTGAGGTTTTAGAGAGCCATTCCTTCGTAGAGGGTAACAAATTCCTCAAAGTCAAGCCTTTCAGGGCACTTAATTTCCTTGATTCAAATTTCTGAAAACCTCTTCCTAAATTCCTTTCGACTGTTAAGGGAGAAGTTATGGTTGTTGAATTTTAGCCATTCACTTGTAAATTGAAATTGTAGAAGTTAAATTGTGCAATTGTATTGAAAACCTCTTGCAATAGGGTGTTCAGGTGGTTGTTATGGCGTAATCCTATAATGGTTGCGCCGTAACCCAATTAGTTGTGCCATAATTTGATCCCAGTTATGGCGTAACTATTTCCATAGTGTCGTAACCCCATTAGTTATGGCATAATAGTAAACCCAGTTACACCGTAAACCTTTTGAAATTCATACCCATGATTTGTTTTAATACTAACAGGAACTAGAGCCATTGATTCCCCCTCTTTCACAGATTTGGACAAGGTAATTTATTAAAAAATAATTTATGCCCCAAAAATAGATTACGGCGTAACCAAAAACAGGGTTACGCCGCGACCACGGCCAGAACCCTGTTTAACCAATAGGTTATGGCGTAAAACAGTGCATGCTAAAATTTTATGGGACAAATCAAATTCAAAATGTTCAAGAATCATAATACTTGTTTTGAATAACCTAATTTCTAGATTATAACATGTTTAGAAGGGGTAATTAACCAATATAAACAATAATGTATCATATAATCAAGAGATCATTGGCAAACAATATATGAATCAAATGCTTATAATAATAATGATGATTACCTACCATGATGGAGGATTAGGAGTGAGAAGATTCGAAGATTGGAGAGATTTACATGTGTATGTTTGAGATAGAAACCGTTATCACTCGTGTGGAATGGGTTTTATGTTTCAGTTTCAGTTGTTACGGTGTAACACAATAATAGGTTACGACGTAACGTAAGTTAAACCATTTTTGTATTTTGAAAAATAGAGTCGTTACGCCGTAATGTAAATCAGGTTACGACGTAAAGTATGACATAAACCTTTTATTTTTCCAAGACAATTTTTTTTATTTATGCGGAAAATAAAAACTAAACCTTAACGGGTTGTCTCCCGGTTAGCACTTTTGTTTATGTAGTTGTTAAGTTCGACTTTATTCATGGCTTCATTGCTTAGTTGAATTCTTGTATCCTGTATCATTTGCTCAGAAAAGATGATTAGAAATATTATGAAATCTTAAGTCATTGCATTAACTACTCCCCGACAACGGCACCAAAAACTTGATGCGTATTTTCTTTTGAAATATTTTTTAACCTACTTTTACATTTATAAAACTCATTTTACCCTTTTATGAACGCACTAACGGGCAGAGAACCCGGTCATAAATAGTGTAGAGTTGGTAAATCCGAGGTCGTCTGAATAGTAGTTTATTAATGAAATAAGACTTTAAAGAGAAAGAATATAAGATAATTATTTGTCATGTAAAATAAAGGAAATAGAACTAAGATAGAAGGTATACCATTACCATGTTGATAAAGTTAATTCCATACTCCTTTCTTGGTGCAATTTATTAGCATCATAACCTGAGGTGACACTAAACAAAGACTAGGATCCTTGTTTAGCCTATGATTCCTAGGTGGAATGAACCCTGAGGGGAATTGACCTATTCCTAATTCACAGTGATTGATTCCTCTTGTGGTAAAATGTTAACCTAACCACGACTCGAATGCAGGTCGCGCCTAATGCCAGAGTGATCAAATAAAGGTAAAAGCTTACTTCTTTACGAGAGTAAGGACCGAAGCTGAATTATAATTAAACCGTAGCTAAAGCGGCAAAATACTTAATTTTAGTTCCAAGACCAAGAGACCGATGTCATATGTATACATTGATCCTCCAATGTATATAGATACTACAACTGGAGAATTGAAAATATCCAAGTGAAGTGGGTAACTTTGCACTTAGCGTTCTTACAATCCAGATCTAAGACTAACATCAAGATTCTTCAACTTAAAGCTTCATGCAGATTATGATCATAATAACAAAAGAAGTAAAGAGATTAAAATGAAACAAAGTAATAATGATATTAAGGTGAATTACACTCATGCTTAGGTTTAGGGAAAATGTAGGAAACGTTACGAAACACTACACATCCTAAAACTAAATTTGTCACATGATACATGGCTCCTTCAACCTTCCTTCTATCACTAGTGCTACTGTAGATCTTATTCCCAAGCCCAAGAATAGGTCAGGGAAGTTGGATGATGAATTGTGCAGAAACGTCTTCAATTTATAGGCTTCGAATATGTTACGGCGTAACCACAAGCCAGTTACGCCATAACCATGGTAACACGTCATTCCATAAATATTCATGTGTTACGGCATAACCTTATATCTTGTTATACCGTAATTGCTGATTCACATTCCAAAAATCCAAAGATACAATGATTTCCTTCCTTGAATATAGTTACGTCTTAACTACATGACTTGCTACGCCGTAACGGTAAATATTGCCATGATTTCCTTCCATATATGTGATTACTGCGTAACCAATAAATGGATTGCGTCATAATCGTCCTTCGAATGTTGTGTTTTAGCATGGAATTTTGTTACGACATAACCTTGGAAGGGTTTACGCCGTAACATCTTGTACATAATTACATAATTTGTCCTTTTACTTCCATAATTGCTAAATGTTAGTATTTTACCTGAAAACCAAAAAATAACTAAAAATATCTTGTTTTCAAGTGTTAGTGACACAAATGTAGGTGATTTAGGGGATAAAATGACAATTAAAAGTATTAAATATTTGATGTTATCAACACGTAAAGGCACATCTGGTGGTATACAATTTCTAGGTGGTGATAAGCTAGTTAGTTGGTCGTCAAAAAAGCATGACTACACTTCAATGTCTTTAGCAGAAGCAGAGTATGTGTCTTTATCTGCGTGTTGCGCTCAAGTCTTATGGTTGAGAACTCAGCTCACAGATTATAGCTTTCACTTTGACAAAATACCTATGTATTGTGATTCAAAGGTAGCCATAACCATCTCGTACAATCTAGTCTAGCATTCCTACACCAACCACATTGATTTTAGAAATCACTTCATAAAGGAACAATTAGCTGACCTGTTTACTAAAGCCTTACTCGAAGATAGGTTTAAGTATCTCATCAGACGAATCAGTATGAGATGTTTGACTCCAGAAGAACTAGAGGTTCTGGCAAGCGAATCTGCTTGATCCATCAAACATTAAATTTGTAAATATTTTTATTTTTCTCTTTATTTTGATTTATAAATATTTTAAAAAAAGAAAATACAAAAATATAAAACCTATAAAAAGAAAATACAAAAATATAAAATCTATAAAAACAAAATATAAAATCAAAAAATTCAAAAATATCAAAAAAATCTTCTCGACATGTCTTTTGGAATCGATAACTTTTACGTACCTAAAAATGTCAACTAATTGACACAGGTGTGTAAATGAGGTTCGAGCAAGAGTTCAAACGTTTCAAAACATGTCATTTCTAAATTTTCTTAATGACTTATGTATATTTCAGTGCATAACTCGGACCCGAATGTAATAAGGAAGTGTACGTTTCAGTGCGCTTACTCTAAAAATAGAAGAGAAGTCTTCTATCATGTGGTGTTTCAAAAACCGTTGAACATAATTTTTCAAAAAGAACTTTCAATGTCAAATTGTTTAAAATATAAATTGTGGTATCTTTCCATAATAAGTGGTATTTATTTAAATTGTGTGTTCAACACTCCCTTCCTCGATATATTTAACAATTAGTACAATATTAAATGTTTATAAGTGGTACAATTGGTAAAAAGAATGCTCAACAATGTCATCGTAACAAGTGAATCAAGTTTTGAGGGGGAGCTTTTAAAACAAAGCCTTTTAATGTTTTGGGTACATCTCATAAATGTCAATTTTATGTATCCAAAAACATTTCTTGAAATTAAAATGTGGAAATTATAATGTCAATTAATAATATGCATTGTTCACTAAGGCATCTCACTCCACCGTCAACATATTTGTGGTGTCATATCATTTTTTCCTTGTAATGTCAAGTTTTAAAAATTAGTGGTATCCCACATACTGTATTGAAGGGGAGCTATCAGAAAAATGAATTCATGCAATACCATGGTATAATTTTTCTCCCTATGGAATTTTTCATGTCTTAAATTTTAACCAATTGGTATTTCAAATACTAAAAGTTTTATTATTTAAAATAAGGGGAGAAATGTGATTAAAATGTGATATAAAAGAATGTAATCTTTAAGACTCTAAGTGCAACTCTTTCCTTCATGTGCAAAACAATTTTGAATCTCAAAGAACATGTGTAGAGGAGTATTTCAAAATGTCTGTATCATAGGTTTTATGGTTTGATCTCTATACCTAACAACCAATTAACTCACGACGTCGATGAAGTCATAAGGTGGTTAAGGTTAGGTATAAGTCCTATGATCCAACCAAAACCAGAGGGGTCTACCCAAGGATAATCCATAGTTAGAAATAGTAGTCCTTAGGTATGATTGGAGATGAATGATATAAGGGAAGAATGCCAACTAAGTTTGAGCTAACACTGGAACAATCACAACAAGGTGTTAGTAATGACATCTTGGTAAGCATTGAAGGGGCCGAAGAATGAAAAAGAAAAGTATGGATAAATGGTGAAAAGAAAGAAACCCTCTACACAACTTAGGCAGAAACTCGGTCAATACATAATCTATCAAAATCATAATGTTGATTGTTGGTATTGAAGAAAGCCGTCATGGACCCAGTGATGCAATGCACAACCCTTCCCATCCATTCGAGTTTCTCTCAAAAGAAACTTGCATCATTTTTCACGGAGAAACACACGTTATCTATTGACATCTCACTCTGAGATTGTTAATATTGAATAGATAACAGTCAGCTCTAGCCTCCGATTACTAAAACCAAAGTGCACAAATCGAGTCTAGAGCCAAGAGATATCAAATTATAAATCTCATTAGGACACAATCCATGTATAACACTTGTTGTTCACCCTTAAACAACATTTGGTAACAAAGAGTCCTACGCATTATCCTTGAGATCTTGCCAGAACATTCAGAGTGATACTCTTTAGTATACACAGTGACGAATAGAAATCCTTCCAGAGTTAACCTCAAATAGCTCTACGGTAGGTGACTTGCAAGATTCTATATGAATCAAGCTTGTGCTAACTGGATATCAGATTTGGTCCAGTATATGAATTAACGACTTAATCAGAAAGATAGTAACTATCTGATTTACTTTTATCGTGTTGTCTACTTTGAGATGCTTCGGTAACGAGAACGGCTAGTACATCTATGAAACTCTATCAAGAAGATTCATATGAATTCTATCTGATCACAAGCAGTATTTATACTGATTAACAGGGAACCATGGTTATTGCAATCGTATTTGACAAAGTGACAAAGATACTTTCGTCCATATCTGTTGTTTATCACTAACCTTTTAAATGCAGATTTAAACGTCAGTGTTGCAATCTTGTACTAGCGAAGTCAGATTCATTGACACATGCTCATACTTAAGCTTTCAAAGTCAATCATTCAGCATCAAGATTGTTGATACTAAACATCCTCATCATTAAAGAGCTTCAAAGTCAAATAAAGAATAGTCTATTGGGGAAGATTGTTAGTCTTATGTTTATATAAGTCACATAAGAATGAAATCAGTATGAGCATGTCGGTCAAGAGCACAAGTTGATCAAGAAAGTCAAATCAAGATGATTCAAGTCAAGGAGATGATGCAAGATGAAAGATCTCAAGAGCACAAAGTCAAAAGAGGAAGGCTCCAGATCAAGATCACATAAATGACACCGAATGAATGTTATTGGTCTTTTTAAGCATGAATGAACAAATCCATTACAAGAAAGAAAAGATAAAGACAAGACCAAAGAAGGAAAAGCTTAAAAGTCATATCTTCAACATCGGGGGAGATAAAGTCAAACCAAGATAACCTCCATCAAGAACGTCAACATTAGGGTGATTAAAGAAGACCTCAACATTGGGAGAGATTGTTAACCTTATTTTTATATAAGTCGAGCAAGAATGTTATCGGTCGTCTTAGTCGTAATTAGTGTTGTTATGTAATGGGCTAGTCAGGATTAACAAGCTTGGACATTAAGCTAATATTGTCCATGTTTTGGGCTCAAATCCTAAGACAAGCCAAGCCTGGCCCAAGAGAATAGCCCATACGTCATCTAAGGTGAAGGGACTATAAATAGAACCCTCTCCACACATGGAGAGGGTGTTGGTTACATTTGTCTCTTTTGTAATCATACCAAACTCTCTCTTTCTTAATCTAATATTCCTCCATCTTCTTTCTACCTTTCTTCTTATTTTGTGTGCTTAATATGGGTATTGGCTTATTAGTTGTGTTTTATTCTTATTTATATTGGGAGAATAAAATTTATGATAAGGTAGTGTATTTACTTAATCATGCTCTACTCATTAGATTGCTTCTCCTAATCCTGTTGCCTTATCACACTCGTGATGATCTTTGCAAGTATTTCCTATGTCATGAATAAATTATATGAACCCGTTGTCTATTTAATATTCCATTAAGGAAAAGAACAAGTAAGGTAGTATGAAGACTATTACAAGGCCCAAAGGGTATATTAAATGCAATTGAAATAACTTAAGATGGATCAACCATATTGGGGGTAAGGTAGTATGAAGACTATTACCAGATGGTATCCTTTCTGCATATCTCGCGGTTCCCTAAACGTCTATGCCAATTTAATATCTTATGGCTAGTTTTCTAAAGCTTAACGCGCACATTCATCACAAGAAGCAACAATAAAAAGATCTAAAATTCAACTTTCATGCAATCATAAGTAAATACAAAGGAGGGTTTAGCCTAACATGCTATAAAGGAAGCAAGAACATAGATGAATCAAACAACACATAGACATATTGAATGATTAAGGATAAATAATCTTACTTGATTAAAACATGGATTAAGGTCAGTTACAATAGGGTTTTTAAGCCCTAAAGACAACCTAAAAGATGAAAAAATACTTAGGGTTTGGCTCCCCAAAAGTTATACAAAGTCTCACACCTAAAACCCTAAATTCGGTTTTGTATATATAGAGAAATTATTGCGACGGCGTCCAGTTGTAGTCGCGACGCCATCACAAGATAAAATCTTCTAGGTCTGATTTAAGTCGGTTACGTCCTAACGCCGTCATCATTTTTCTGACGTCATCACTAGATAGATCACGACGGCGTCACTTTATGCTTGCGACGTCGTCTCTATACTCTATATGCACAGTTCTTTAAGAGATTTGGTGTAGGTCCATAGTCTTGTCCATTTCTTCTCCAAATGAGCCCAAGTCACGTGTATTTCCTCCAAATGCCATCCAAGTGCTAAAAACCTAAAAACAAATGATTAAACACATAATCTGGTCATATTTGCATGAGTTAATGGGTTAAATGACCCTAAAATTTAACCCTAAAATAGTGCATAAAATGACACCTCATGATAATCTTACGCTCATTTTAGTTAGTTTGAGGGTTTTGAGAGATAATTTTGCATATGGAGAATATGGCATAAGATTGATGCTAGCGCCAATATCGGCTAAGGCATTGCAAGAGAAAGTTTTGCTGAATGTACATGGAATAAGGAAACTTTTAGGGCTTTCGATTTTGGGTAAAACTTTGTTTTGAATAATAGTTAAGCCTTTATGGCTAAGAAAAGTTGATGAGATGTGTTCTAGCTTGTGTTTGTTGCTAACAAGTTCTTTGAAAAATTTGCCATATTTTGGCATTTTGGCTAAAACATCGACAAGAGGTACGTTGATTCGAACAACACGGATCATATTGATAAATTTTATGTATTGTGCTTCCATTTTCTCTTTTTGAATATTTATATGGATTGAGAGTAGGTGCTTCTTTGTTTAGTTTTGGTGTTTGAGGTTGTGGTGTTGGTTCTTCGTCTTCATCATCACCATTGAAATCAATAGGAGTCTGGGAATTGTTTTGAGGATTATTTGGGTTGGTGGGTGGGTCATAGGATCTACCACTTCATGTGGATAGGGCATTCACATGATCATTTTGAGTTTAAGGTGGTTGGTATGGTTTGGATGAGCTACCTTTGGGGTTTGGTTGATTATTACTTGGAAGAGATCCAGAAGGTCAAGCAGATTGCTTGTCAGCAAGTCTGTTAAATTTTGCTTCTAAGTTTTAGATTGAGGCTTGGTGATTTTTAGTTGTAGCTTCTAGTTTGGTTTTTAGGTCGATGAATGTTTCTTTACAAAAGCATTTGTTGATTGTTGAGCTTTTATTAAATCGCTTAATTGTTTTTGGAGTTCTGGTTTATCATCGTTGCTTGGGTCGGTAATAGTCTCGATTGTAATTAGATCTTCCGCTTGAACGCCAATTATCATGATTTAAGTCACAGTTGCGACAAACATTATAGAAATAGGTACGTCAAAATGTTTGCATAAATTTTGCTTCTGCTTCGTGAGACATGGGTGTGTCATCATCGTTGTAACTTGCGGTTGAGTGATTACCTCCGCAGTTATTGCATTCGGTACGGGGTTTCATTTCTTTGTACTAAGCATCCATTTTTATGTCCATGACATCCATTCTTGCCATAATTTTGTCAATATTAGAATTACTAATGCCTTCATCGGTGAAAGCTATAGTTTTACAAATAGGATTTTTAGGTTTTTGGTTTTTATTCCAGTCAAGTTTGAGTAAGACTTTGTCTTCTAGAAGTTAATAGGCTTGATTTGGAGTTTTATAAAGGAAGATGCCTCCTGCTATGACATTTAGAGCTTCTTGAGTTATTTCAGTAAGGCCATGATAAAAGAATTTTATGATATTGCCTTTTGTTAAACTGTGTCCATGACAATTTCTGAGTAATTCTTTCATGTGAAGCCATGCATCGGTTAGAGTTTCATGTTCATGTTAGGAAAATCCTTGGATTTCTCTAAGAAGTTGATTGAACAGGACTAGGGGAAAGAATATGCTTATAAAAATGGTTTAAAGTTCATCTTAAGATGCAATAATTCCTTTGTTAAGTTCATACAACCAAGTTTTTGCTTCACCCGTGAGTGATGGGGAAACATCATAAGTCAGGCAGCTTCATTTTTGATGGCTCTGTATTTGAACATGTCACATACATCGAGAAATTTGTGAATGTGCTTGTGAGGATCAGTTTTAATTCTTCCATCAAATTAGTTTCCTTTGACAATGGTCAAATGATTTCCTTTAATTGCAAATTCGTTGGCAGTTGCAGGTATTGTTGGGAGTCGGGGCGACAACACGGTCATCTGCCCACATGGGTTCATCATCAGGATTAGCCATGGGATCATGGAATTCAAGAAGGTGGAGAAAGAATTAGAAATGGTTGATATCAAGGATAGGTGGATATACTTCTTTTGGGTTTCTGGGTCATTCGTCCCTTCGTTCGAATGTGACTCTTTTGTTTCGTCGAAGTCTATTGTTGGGAATTAAAAGTCTTTACACTTAGTACTGCCAAGAGTAAAAGTTTGTACTGCTCAGATTATAACTACCAGTACTAATTAATTAGTACTGCTAGTGTAAAAGTTAGTACTGCTAGTACTAACTTAGGGGCTGTTTGATAAAACTGTATTATTTAATGCTGAGCGAATCAAAGATGCTGAATAATTCAAAGATACTGAATGAAAATGTTTGTGATGAAAATAATTGTTTGGTAAATATTTGACCATGCTTTTTGAATAAAAGAAAATGACCATTTTGACCTATACTCATCAAAATATGTTGATGTTCATTTGTAAAATTCATAGTATAAAAATGGATATGAACATAAAAATATAATTTATCATATGTATATATTAACAACTAAATAGCACTGGATATATATAAACAAATACATAGCATAATTAAATGTTATTTTAATATCTACCCTTTATATAAAATGAGACGCTCATGAATTTGCCCGTCTATATTTTTCATTCTTCTTTGTGGGTTTATTTCAGATTATATGACTAATAATATTCTAATATGCAACCCACTGAATCGTTTAGCGTACCTCACCATGCAAAATCGGTCAGAGCATCATTTGTCATTCAGTGGCAAATTTTATAAATGTCAAACATGCTGACCGAATAAGTTTTTAGAAATCAGCATTGAATTATGTCATTAAGCATCAATCAAACACACCCTTAAGACTGCTGAAGAGAACTTAATACTGCTAAAGACTTAAGACTGCCATAAGAAGATAATGACTGCATGAAGATAAAGACGTGTGAAGAGATATGTATGGACTTATTCAAAGTGTATATCTTATAAAGTTAGAAAGATATGTATATGATTAGAATTATAGAAGATCTTGAGTATCTTCAAAGATTTGTAGTTATCTTGTAAAGGACTCCTTGGTGTATAAAAGGAGATCCTAGGTTTTGGTTATTGTAATCTCATTCATAGAGTTGCATGCATAGCTTCAAGGTTGTAAACCCTAGTACTAGACAGAGTACTCGTATTATTCATCATAATAATATTGAAGCTTTTTGGTTATATCATTGTTCATTCAAGTTTACTGTTTTATTGATATTTCTTCTAAGTATTAAAGAGTAGATTCCGCATACTCTTTAGTATTCACAAAGTTTCTACCATTGTTGTTTTGGATTTATCCAAAGTAACATAATCTTTACAAGCTAAAGAATAGATCTTGAGTTGGGAACAACAAGTGGTATCAGAGCTTGTGTTCTGAAACTTTGATCTAGAAGAAACAAACAAGAAGAACTCTTTATTCACACAAAGAGATGGATCTAGAAACTGCCCAAACCAATGCTACTGCAAAGTTGCCCATTCTCAAACAAGGTGAATATGAGATGTGGAGACTAAGAATAGAGCAATACTTTCAAGTTCAAGACTATGATATATGGGATGTCATAGAGAATGGCAACTCTTTCAAACCAACATCACGAACAACAGCAAATGCTGATGGTACTTCTGCTTCAATGATATCAGGTCTTGTTATTACTGAAGAGAATGCCCAAAAGAAGAATGATATAAAATCAAGAAGTATGATGCTGATGGCACTTCCCAATGAACATCAACTGACATTTAATCAATACAAGGATGCCAAGACTTTGTTTGATGTCATACAAACAAGATTTGGTGGTAATGATGCTACAAAGAAGACTCAAAAGACACTTCTGAAGCAGATGTATGAGAACTTCAATGCTCCAAGCATAGAGTCACTTGACTCTATTTTTAACAGGCTTCAAAAAATTGTTAGCTAGTTGGCCATCTTGGGTGAAAACATCTCTCAAGAAGATCTCAACTTAAAAATTTTAAAAAGTCTGCCTTCTAAATGGAACACTCATATAGTGGTCTGGAGGAATAAATCAGATCTTGACACAATGAGCATTGATGATCTCTACAACAACTTCAAGATTGTTAAACAAGAGGTCAAAAGAACTGTAACATCAAACTCAAAATCAATCTCAAGCTCTCAAAACATGGCCTTTGTGTCATCTCCTAACAGTACCAATGAAGTTAATACTGCCAATGTTCAAGTTAGTACTGCTAACTCTCCTGTTAGTATTGCTGATACTCCAGATAGTACTGCTAACTTAAGCGATGCCACTGTCTATGCGTTTTTAACAAATAAACTAAATGGATCTCAACTTGTTCATGAAGACCTTGAACAAATCCATGAAGATGACCTAGAAGAAATGGATTTGAAGTGGCAGTTAGCTTTACTGAGCATGAGAGCAAGAAGGTATTTCCAGAGAACTGGTAAGAAGATCACTATCAATGGGAGTGATACTCCTAGATATGACAAGTCAAAGGTAGAATATTTCAACTATCATAAGATGGGACATTTTGCAAGGGAACACAGAGGTCCTAGGAATCAAGATAATAGGAACAGGAATCAAGACAGCTCAAGAAGGACTATGAATGTAGAAGAAACTTCTTCCAAAGCTATGGTGGCTATTGATGGAGCTGGTTTTGATTGGAGCTTTATGGCAGATGAGAAAGTACCTACCAACATGGCTCTTATGGCTTTCTCAGACTCAGAATTACATAATGACAAAACTTGTAATAACACCTGTCTTAAAAGCTTTGAAACTCTTAAAACTCAATATGATAATTTAAGAATAGAGTTTAATAAATTTGAGTTTAATCTAGCTACCTATAAAAGAGGTTTAGCATTTGTAGAAAACAACTTGTCTTTTACAAGAAAAATGAGGTTATATTTTGTGACCAAATTGCTGTTCTAAAAAGAGATACCTCATTTAAAGACTTAAAAATCAATGCTCTTAAAAGTGAGATAGAGAAGCTTAAGAAAAAAAAGAGCAATCAGATTAAAATTGACAAATTTAAAAATGCTTCTAAGAGCTTAGATAAATTAATAAGGAGTCAAATATCTGATAACAGTAGAAAAGGTGTAGGGTTTGTAAGCTATAATGTTGTTCCACCTCCACCTTTAGGCTTATTTGCATCCCCAACTATTGATTTCTCTAACTCTGGTCTTGAAGAGTTCCAACAACATGAGTTTGAAGGCTATAGACCTAAGGCCAGTAAGAGTGTCTGTAAAGATACCTCTAATAAGGTTAAGAAAACTCCTGATGCCCTATTGGGTAAGAAGTTGGTGTTAGAAAAAGAGAAGCAAACTATTTTTCCCACTAAGATAAAATCTGTTAAACAACAAGAAAAACCATCTAGGAAACCAGTTAAGTATGCAGAGATGTATAGATCACAAAAACCTAGGGGAAATCAATGAAACTGGAATAATCCTAAATCCCAACAACTAGGAGGTGATTTTGTAATGTATAATAAAGCATGTTTTGTTTGTGGAAGCTTTGACCATGTGCAGGCTCACTGCAATTACCATCAAAAATGGGAATAATTATACAAGGGTAAATTATAACTATTCTGCTAAAAAGGCTCACCCTAACTCTCACAGGAACATGACTCCTAGAGCAGTTTTAATGAAAACTGGCCTAAAACCACTTAATACTGCTAGGCCTGTTAATATTGCTCATCCTAAAACTATAATTTACAATGCTAGACCAATGTCATGTTTTTCAAAATTAGCACAATCAACTGTAAAGAGGCCCTATCAATCAAAACAACATTAACTAACAAAAACTTTAACCAAAAAGTTAATACTGCTAAGGAAAAAGTTTATACTGCTAAGCTAAAAGTAGTTAATATTGCTAGGCTAACTCCAGCAGTAGTTAATGCTATCAGGGCAAATAGGCCTCAGCATGTTAGGTTGGGAGACCTACCAAACTTGATAGTATATCAATTACTTTCAAGAGACAAAATTATATTAATGCACGAGGTAGATCCAAGTCAGTGATGGCTTGGGTCCCCAAAGGAAACTAATTTCCTTATCTTTATGTGCAGGGTCATTCACAAAAAGAAGATCAAGGATATGTTGATAGTGGATGCTCTAGGCACATGACAAGCAACATGTCCTATCTCTCAAAGAATTACTGGTAAATGAACTCTTAAAACTGGTAAGCTTCATTTTGAGGATGTGTACTTTGTCAAGGAGTTATTGTTTAACCTTTTTAGTATCTCACAGATGTGTGACAAAAAGAATAGTGTTCTTTTTACTGACACTGCATGTTTTGTTCTGTCTCTTGATTTTAATTTACCTGATGAAAGTCAGGTTTTACTTAAAGTTCCTAGAAAGAAATACATGTACAGTGTTGATATGAAGAAAATTATTCCTAAAAAGATCTTAACTTGTCTTGTTGCAAAGGCCACACTTGATGAATCAATGCTATGGCATAGGAGGCTTGGTCATATAAACTTTAAAACTATAAATAAACTAGTTAAGGGTAATCTTGTGAGGGGATTACCTGCAAAACATTTTGAAAATGACCAAACTTGTGTTGCTTGCCTTAAGGGAAAGCAACACAAAGCCTCTTGCAAGTCCAAGATCCAGATCTCTATTACTCAGCCTTTATTCATGTTGCATATGGACTTGTTTGGTCCAACTTTTGTGAGCAGCTTAATGAATAAGAAATATTGTCTTGTGGTCACTGATGATTATAGCAGATTCACTTGGGTTTTCTTTTTAGCCTCTAAGGATGAGACTAGTGGCATCCTTAAGAACTTTATAACTGAGATAGAAAATCTAGTTGATAAGAAAGTAAAAATAATTAGAAGTGACAATGGGAAAAAGTTTAAGAATAGAGTTATGAATGAGTTTTGTGAAAAGAAAGGCATTAAGAGAGAATTTAGTGTAGCTAGAACTCCTCAGCAAAATGGTGTTGCTGAAAGGAGAAATAGGACACCAATTGAGGTTGCTAGAACCATGTTAGCTGACTCTAAGTTACCTACTACAATTTGGGCTGAAGCAGTTAATACTGCTTGCTATGTGCAGAATAGGGTAATTATAGTTAAGCCTCATAACAAGACCCCTTATGAATTGTTGAGAGGTAGAATTCCTGCTCTAAGCTTTATGAGACCATTTGGGTGTCATGTTACCATCCTTAATACCTTAGATCATCTTGGCAAGTTTGATGGAGAATCTGATGATGGTTTCTTTGTTGGATACTCATTGACTAGTAAGGCTTTTAGAGTATACAACATTAGAACCAAGAAAGTAGAAGAAAACTTGCACATTAGGTTCTTGGAGAATAAACCTATTGCAGGTTCAAAAGAAAGTAATGGTGCAGGTCACACTAGCAAGGAGACTGAATTTAGCCAAGACTACATTATGATGCCACTATGAAAAGATGGTTTAATGTTTGATTCTTCTTCAAAGAATTCTAGTGATGATTAACCACAACCTTCTAGTAATGCAGAAAAGAAGGATAATGAAGGTGTAAGTAAAGCAAGCGGATTTAGTGATCAAGAGCAAACTGAGAGCAGTACTCCAAATATTAATATTGTTGGCCCAAGTATTAATAGTACTAGTGCAAATTTTGAAACTGGTAGTCTAAATATTAATACTGTTAGTCTAACGATTATTACTACAAGGTCAAATCGCTCTCAAAATGTATTTGACATGTTTTCTTTAGAAAGAAGTGCTGCACATGAAGCCACACATGCTAATTTATTTGGTGATGAAACAGAAATGGATATGAGCAACCTTACTACCTCATATCAAGTTCCTGCTACTCCAAATACAAGAATCCATAAAGATCATTCACTTGATCATGTGATTGGTGATATACAATCTGGTGTACAGACAAAGGGAATGACAAAGAATACAAATGAACATGGCTTCATTAGTGCTGTTTATGAAGGGAAAACTCATGAAGACCTTCATACATATATGTTTGCTTGCTTCCTATCCCAAGAAGAACCAAAAAGAATTACCAAAGCTCTATGTGATCCAGCTTGGGTAGAAGCAATGCAGGAGGAGCTTTTACAGTTTAAACTACAAAAGGTTTGGATACTAGTGGATTTGCCTAAAGGTAAGAGAGCTATTGGTACAAAATGGATATTCGAGAACAAGAAAGATGAGAGAGGCATAGTAACAAGGAACAAAGCAAGGCTAGTTGCCCAGGGATATTCTCAAGAAGAAGGTATAGATTATGATGAAGTTTTTGCTCCTATGGCTAGAATTGAGGCAATAAGGCTATTCTTAGCTTATGCTTCATTTATGGGCTTCATGGTATATCACATGGATGTGAAGAGTGCTTTCCTTAATGGTATAATTGAAGAGGAGGTATATGTGTGTCAACCTCCAGGATTTGAAGATCCTGACTATCCTGACAAAGTTTAAAAGGTGGTGAAAACACTGTATGGTTTGCATCAAGCTCCAAAAGCCTAGTATGAAACGTTGGTCAAGTATTTATTGGACAATAGGTTTCAAAAAGGAAAGATAGATCAGACCTTATTTATCAAGAATAAAAAAGGAGATATTTTGCTTGTAAAGGTCTATGTTGATGACATTATCTTTGGCTCTACAAACAAGAAGTTGTGTACTGAATTTGAAAAACTGATGCATGACAAGTTTCAGATGAGTTCTATGAGAGAACTTAATTTCTTCTTAGGTTTGCAAGTGAAGCAAAGAGAAGATGGGATATTTATCAGGCAGGATAAATATGTAGCTAAGATATTAAGGAAGTTTGGTTTCACAGATGTCAGGACAGCTAACACCCCAATAGATACAAAAAAGACTTTGCTCAAGGACTCCGATGGTGATGATGTTGATGTTCATCTCTACAAATCAATGATTGGATCATTAATGTATCTTACATCATCTAGACCAGACATTATGTTTGCAGTATGTGCATGTGCCAGATTCTAAGTTACACCTAAAGTTTCACACTCACATGCTGTGAAAAGGATTTTTAGGTATCTAAAAGGCTAACCTAAACTAGGCCTTTGGTATCCTAGAAATTCTTCTATTGATCTGGTGGCATATTCTGATAATGACTATGCTAGAGCAAGCTTAGATAGGAAATCAACAACAGGAGGTTGTCAGTTCCTAGGGTGCAGATTGATATCATGGTAGTACAAGAAGCAAACTGTGGTTGCCACCTCCTCTACTAAAGCTGAATATGTGGCTGCTGCTAGTTGCTGTGGGCA
>BQNB010136028.1:6327-18061 GCA_026074375.1 Tanacetum coccineum
GTGTTGTGGTTTGATCTTTCTAACTCTCATCTCTTGTCTTGCATACTTATTTATCTTGTTATTATTCATTTACTTAGTTAAATTATTCATATTGTGTCACATAAAATCGAATCTAAGTTATAATAAACAAACAATACACTAAATTTAAAAGCAGCAAACTATTCAACCCCCCTTCTAGTTTTCCACAATTGGAATCAGAAGCCACGTCAAACAAGATTTTTAAAATAAATTATATTTTAAAACTTGAATTGATCTATTAAATTGGAAAAATATTTAGAAGGGCAATCTATGCAAAGACCACCACTATTTGATAGTGATGGATTTATTTATTGGAAAATAGATTCGAAACTTAAGCGAAATCAAAAGATTTAGATCTTTGGAATATTATTACTTATGGTGGTTTTCCTCCCATTCAAAATAATCCTGAAACTAAAAATGATGAAATTGTACCATTTGACAAACAAAGTGATGATCTTAAAAGAAACTTGCTAAAAATAATGAAGCTAAAATGGTAATTTATAATGCTTTGCCACGTAAAGAATACGAAGAATTTTTATGTGTAAAACCGCAAAAGAAATTTGGGATACTTTATTAATCACTCACCAAGGTAATAGTTAAGTCAAAGATAATAAAATTGATCTCCTTGTTCAACAATATAAACAATTTACGATTCTGGAAGAGGAATTAATAGATGATGGTTTTGCTAGATTTAACACTATTATTACTAGTCTAAAAGCACTTGATGAAGGTTTTTCTAGCAAGAACTATGTTAGGAAATTTCTTAGGGAACTTCATCCTAAATGGCACGCAAAGGTTACGACTATTGAAGAGTCTAAGGATTTGACATCATTATCACTTGATGAACTTATTGGAAATTTGAAAGTTACTGAAGTGATAATAAAGAAAGACTTTGAAATGGTCAAAGGCAAAAGAGAACAAAGTAGATCTCTTGCCTTGAAGGCTAAAAATGAATCTAGTGATGAAGAAAGTTCAACCTCCGATAGTGAAGACGAAGAATACGCCATGGTCATGAAAGAATTCAATAAATTCTTCAAAAGAAGATGAAGATTCGTAAGACAACCACGTGATGAAAGAAAGTCGTTCCAAAGAAGTAAAGACGACAAAAATGGTAAAAGTTGTGGAGATCCAAATCATCTCATCAGAGAGTACCTAAAGTCACCAAGAAGCAATAATCAAAGAGCTTTCATTGGAGGAATGTGGAGTGATAGTGGCGAAGATGAGGAAGAAAAGAATAAAGACGAAACTTGTCTTGTAGCTCAAGCGTCTAATGAGATATGATTAGGAATAAACTTGAAGCCCGACGAGTGGATTAAAGATAGTGGATGCTCAAAACACATCACAGGTAACCGAAAGTTATTCTCTACATACAAAGCGTACAATGGAGGAAACATTATTTTCAGAAGCAATTTGCGTGGTAACATCATAGGCAAAGGTACAATTTCTCATGAATCCCTAATTATTGAAAATGTTGAGCACGTAGATAATTTAAAATTTAACTTGCTAAGTGTTGGTCAAACATGTGATAATAAGTTTAAAGTAATATTTACCGAACATGATAGCAAAATAATTAAAGATGAAAAAGCCATAGGTAGAGGAATTAGAAAAGGAGGGTTATATGTGATGAAACTAGGAAATAAGCGGAAGATAAAATATGTGTTGCAACCTTAGACGAATATTCTACCTTATGGCATAGGAGATTAGGTCATGAAAACATGCAATTAATTCAATCTCTAGTGTCTAAGGAGTTAGTTAGAAATCTACCTAAGCTTAAATTTGACCGACATTTTTGTGACGCTTGCAAAATTAGAAAGCACGCTCATGCTAGTCACAAAGCCAAAAATATAGTCTCAACGACTAGATGTTTAAAGCTATTGCAAATGGAGTTATTCGGCCCTTCTGCCATACGAAGTTATGGAGGAAATCGTTATACTTTAGTAATTGTAGATAACTACTCTCGATTCACATGGACTAGAGTTTTAGGAAATAAAACCAAAACTATTGAAAAATTCAAAATATTTAGTAAAATGACTCAAAACAAATTTGGATGTTTTATAGTGTCAATTGGAACGGATCATGGTCGGGAATTTGATAATGAAGTACAATTCGGAAACTATTGTGACTCAAATGGGATTTCTTACAATTTATTCGCTCCTTGTACTCCACAATCAAATGGGGTAGTCAAAAGAAAGAATCGCACTCTGCAAGAAATGAGTATAACTATGTTAAATGAACAATCCATTGCACAAAAATTTTTGGTGTAACGCGGTCGTTACATCAACCTATATAATAAATAGAATTTTCATCAGACGTATTTTAAGAAAAACCCCATACGAGTTGTTAAAAGGTAGAAAACCTAACCTTAACCATTTCAAAGTATTTGGAAGCAAATGCTTCATTCTTAATACAAAAAATTACCTCACCAAGTTTGACCCAAAGTCGTACGAAGGTGTTTTCCTAAGATATTTGCAAAATAGTAAAGCTTATATAATTCTAAACAAACAATGAAAGTCGAAGGATCCTTAAATGTGACATTCAATGAAACTCCTCCCCCGCCTAAAACATCACCTTTGGAGGATGATGATTTAGTCAAAGAAGAAGCTATTGAGGTTAATAAAACCATACCCTTAGGCAAAGATCTTGAAGATAAATCATTAGAAAATAATGAAATCATAAACATCAAAGAATCTAAGAGTCATCGACTAGAAAATGTTATTGGTAACCTAAATCTAAGAACTCTTAGATCACAAGCTTAAGACAAAAGTAATTTATTTTGTTTTTTTCCACCATAGAACCTAAAAATTATAAATGAAGCTTTAAAAGATAAAAGTTGGGTAATTTCTATGCAAGAAGAATTAAACCAATTTATCTCAAATGATGTTTGGGAACTAGTCCCAAATCCTAAGAATATGACCATTATTGGAACTAAATGGGTATAAAGAAATAAGCTTGATGAAAATGACGTCGTATCTAGAAATAAATCTAGGCTAGTCGCCCAAGGTTATAATCAACAAGAAGGAATTAATTATAACAAAACTTATGCACCAGTAGCTAGATTAGAATCCATAAGAATATTATTAGCTTATGCATGCGCACTAGACATCAAAATATTTCAAATAGATGTAAAGAGTGCATTCCTAAATGGTTTTATCAATGAGAAGGTTTACGTGGTACAACCTCCAGGATTCATTGACTTTGCAATACCTGATCATGTTTATAGACTTAAGAAAGCGCTTTACGGACTTAAACAAGCTCCTAAAGCTTTGTACGATAGATTAAAAGCCTTTCTTATTAAACATGATTATACCATGGGAATGGTAGATAACACACTCTTTACTAAAAAGAAAGACTCTAACCTCATTATTGTCCAAATATATGTCGACGACATTATATTCGGCTCAACTTTTCAAGAATTGTGTGATGATTTTGCCAAAATCATGCACGATGACTTTGAGATGAGTATGATGGGAGAACTAAACTTTTTCTTATGATTACAAATAAAACAATTCGAAGATGGTATATTTTTCAATCAATCAAAATATATAAAAGAAATGCTTAAGAAATTTGGATTAAAGGCTCTAAACCTATGAAAACTCCTATGTCTATGGAAACGAAACTCACGAAAGACGAAAAAGGTGAGTCCGTGGACAGTACTAAATATAGAGGTATGATAGGTAGCTTATTATACTTAACGACAAGTAGGCCCGATATCATGTTTAGTGATTGCCTTTGTACACGCTTCTAAGAGGATCCCAAAACCTCTCATCTTGAAGCGGTTAAATGTATCTTTCAATACATTAAAGGCACTACGCACTTGAGATTATGGTATCCTAAGGGGTTTGGCATAAAAACTGTAGTATATGCCGACTCTGATCATGCGAGAGATTATGTGGACCGAAAAAGCATTAGCGGTATTTGTACGTTTATGGGATGTTGTCTAACATCTTGGTTTTTGAAGAAGCAAACCGCTCTTGCTATATCCACTACCGAAGCCGAATTTGTAAGCGCCAAAAAGACATGCCAACAAGCACTATGGATGAAACAAGCTCTCGTTGATTATGGCATTTGTCTAGATGATATTCCCATAATGTGTGATAACAAAAGAGCTATAGACTTAAGTAAAAATCCCGTTCAACACTCTCGTACAAAACACATTGAAATTCGTCACCATTTTCTTTGTGACAATGTTCAAAAAAGAAATATTTCCATAGAAAAAGTTTCATCGGAAGATAAAATTGCCGATATTCTAACCAAACCCCTTAAACGTGAGCCATTCAATTACTTGCGTCTAGGTCTAGGAATGATGAAACAAATTGACTAAATGTTTATTAAGTAAATACATTACCACAAATATTAATAGGAACATAACTCAAAAGTAACAAAAACATTGAACTACAACCAAAATTAACATGCCAAAAATTGAAAAACCAGGAAAATAAAATTGTTAGATAGGCGGCCCCCTTAGCTCTAAAGGGCGACCCCCTTAGTGATAAGGGGGCCGACCACATACATAAGGGGACCGACCATCTGACAGTCTGTAAGAAAATTTAAATTATCATTTTTTTACTTATGAGTCTAGGATTCTATTTTGCACAAAATCAATGATTGGGAATTTTTCATTTTTTTTAACCAAGAAATTAGTTACTATCATACTTTCCAAAGTATTAAGAAATTACGCAAACTTGCATTTTGCAAAAGCTTAACTTTCAAAACCTAATATATATATATGTATAAAAGTCCCAATCCATTTCTCAAAAAACTTCTCACGACTAGGAACTCATGAAAACTTATTTTCATACATTGTTAAGATACTAAAAACATTTTCCATGCACACACGATGATCTCACACTTATTGCCAAAATATATAATCTAATATATATTGTTTGACAATCTTGGTTGAGCAAAATTAAATTAAGGAGCATTTGGATTATTTCTTAGGTTTTTTTAGAGTCGAAATAATCGTTACTCCACATTTGTTACAAATAGGCACACACTAGGATTTGAAATCTAAATCAACATTATACATATAGTTATGACTTGCCTAATAATTATCGATCTTCAATCATGCTTCATATAACAGCAAAATTGATTTCAAAGACTACACATGGACATATGTTCTCAAACGCTTAAGTCAAGAACCTTTTATATAGGTCATCTCGAGTTTAGGTAAATATGCACCTCATTATATGTAGAACTCATCATAATTACATATTAGTGGTGATAGTTCGTTTGCATGTTTTTGCTTGCTATGTGCTTATATAAATTGGTCCCAATTGCTATAAACATTAGGACTTGCTGCAAAATGGCCTCCAAACAGTCCATATTTTTACCATTTCCTGCAAGAAAACAAAAACCTAGATAACCTGGGTTTTTCCAGGTAGCGCCCCCCTTAGCTCTTAAGGGCGGCCCCTTAGTGATAAGGGGGCCGGCCACATAGATAAAGGGGTCGGTCATCTGGACCCAATTTTTAATTGTTCTTATTCTTATTTGGAGCCCTCTTTTACCTAGAACCTAAGCAAAAATTTCCTATAACTCACAAACAAACTTGGATTAATATTTCCCCAATGTTTATCAATCCTTAATCATCCCATATCCTTAGTATAAATAAGCCTTCATTCTCACTACTCTCACCACATTCAACTTATCATCTCCAATGACATCTCCTCAAATCAAAAATCCCTATCCAAACCATCCAGGGTAGCCAAAATGTCCGTAAGACCTGTATGGAGAAAGAAGCTAAACTATTGTAACTCTTCAAATGATGTTGATGTTAACTTACCTACACCAATGCATAAACCACCATCTTCTTGCAATGAACCTCTAAAAGAAAACTCTCCCATAGCACCTTTAAACTAAATTTCACTTTCACCTCCACCACTTGATCCCTATGTTGTTGTTGCATTGCAAGCAACTCATAACACCATCCTAACACCACCTCCACCTCCTCCCTCTCCAACCAAGGAACGACTTGTGGATGAGATAAATCAACTCCAAGATTTATTAAACCTTCTAGCCATGCACCTTTCGCAATGTACCACTCCTTCACACCCTATTCCCCAAACTTGTCTCACACTCTCAACTTAAATCAAGTTGAACATCATGTTAGTTATTGCCTATGTTGTCTCTACAACCAAACCTAATTCTTAGCCCTAAGTGAAGATCTCAATTGGATTGAATTTCTTTTTACTCGTTCACAACCACCACTTCAAGTTCAACGAGACTACCCTCCAACAACCACATCCGCTCCAAACTCTCCACCAACAACCAACTAAGCATGTTACATGCTTACCTTTTCTCGCTTTCAAATAAAAGTCCAACCCACTCCTTTTGCAAGCAAGTCTTATGGCATCCTATGACAATCTAGGCAAATTAGGACCTTTGTAGTTTCTATTTATGTAGAATGTATTATCATTATTCAAGCATAATATTTCATTTGGTGTATGCTTATTGTATGATTGTGTTTTATACACAATTGTTATGTTTTTAAATGAATGGTCTTGAATCTAATGTTTTAATTTATTAGTGTAGCTAATTATCTAGTATTGGTTGATTCTCTCCTATACTTATATAGTTGAAAGATGGTTGTTATATACTTGTGACTAATTGATTAGTTATGTGCTACAACCATGGTTAAATAATTTTCACAACTTTGCTAAATGTTAGATATATATATATATATATATATATATATATATATATATATATATAATATATAATATAAATATATATATTATATATATATTGTTCTTGTCTCTTTAACTTGGTTTTGTAGCAAAGTTTTCATAGCTCGATTCATTGATGCCCTCAAACGAGGGGGAGTACACATCAAGAGAGAGCATTTGTTTCGGCGGATTTGCACAAACTAATCGACGAAGCCTTTTTGATTCTACGAATATGAGGATAAATGGAAATAAAACTCACTAAATACTTGTTTAAAAATAATTTTACATTTAATGAGTTTAGATTTTGTAATCATTAAAAAGGGAGAGATTGTTGATAGAAATAATGCTTAAAAACATTATTAATATTTTTTGACCTCTTTACGTTTTGATGATCCCAAAAAGTGAAAATGCTAAATGTAAAATTAAACGTAAACAAGTAATTAGTCGTAAATTTTTATTTCAAAAATTCAATCACTTAAAGGTATGGATAAATAAATGCTTAATGCATTTTATGATCAAATGAATTTTTATTCAACCTTACATTTTTTTATAAAATGTAACAAATATTTTTATAACTTATACAAAACATTTTTGTATTTATAAGAAATGTTTTATTCAAAATATATATTTTGAATTCAAATTTTCCACCTAAAAACAGATATATTTGATATAAGAAACATCTCCTCTAAAAAAGACAAAAATGGGAGCGTCCCTTAGTGATAAGGGGGCCGACATAGAAGCTAAGGGGGACGGCCAGACAAAAACGCTCCCAGATTTGCCTATAAATAGTGGACTATTTCCCACTGATTTTCTTACCTTTTGCACTCACTTTCTTTCTGTTTAAAATCAGTTTACACATCTCCTACAATCCTTTGATCATTTAATCCTAAGCATTTGTTTCCAAATGATTTAAGCTTAGATCCTCAAGTGCAATAGAAGAATACTTCCAATCATCAAGTCAAGAAGTATTATAGCTTAGTTAGTGTTCTCGTAACATTGTTACGATTGTATCATATCTTGTAAAGCATTTGCAAAGATTGTGTAAAGTGTGTAATAGTTAAATCATGGTGATCATAGAGAGTATAGCTAGATCCTTATGATCGTAGAAAGAATAGATAGATCGGAGTGATCGTGTTAGTGTTTAGGTGAAGTGAAGTGTTGATAGTGCGGTTAGTATTTTAGGCCTCAAAATACAAAGCGTGTGGTAGATTGGTTCTAGCTAAGATTAGAACTCGACATTTAGCTTAGTGTCGGAAATTGGTGTAAGCTATTTGTGTACGGTTTTCTCCGCCTAAAGGGAGTTTGTCAACATAGTGAAGAGAACTTTTAAGTTGGGTACTTGGAAAGTGGAGTAGGACGAAGAGGAGATTCATTACCGAACCACTATAAATCCTTGTGATGTGCTTTGATCCTTCTAACTCTCATCTCTTTACTTGCATATTTATATTGTTTCTTGTTGTCATTTATTTTCTTAGCTATATTGTCCATATTGGGTGTACATTGATATCACATATATTTGAATCTAAATTTTTATAAACAAACGATACATTAAATTAAAAAGCGATAAATTATTCAACCCCCCTTCTAGTTTTCCACAAAATAGGAAAAGGAAAAGAAACAGAAAAGTAAAAGAAGTGTTGGTTTATATGTTTTTAAGATAGATGAATAGAAAAGGAAAGTAATCATGAATCATGTTCTTAAGTTAAAGGAATAGGAAAAGAACTTGTTCAAATTATATGTTTGGCCTCACATCATCTAATCGTTCAGCATTACAATCTTTTAAAAAGGGTATACTTAGTATGTTACACACAACATAATGTAAAACATCCATTTCCGCTTTCCTCCCAAAAATGGTGAGGAATCATTTTTACAAAGCAACACACACACCACATTCTCCCATTATCCTCTCCACTTCCATTATTAAAAAAATAACTCAAGAACAGAAAAAAATAGGCTATTTTCTTTTCCTATCTTTTCTAATATAACTCAATCACACACTAGTTCAAGATCTGGAATTGGTTGTTTATCCACCCCTGACTTTAGCCATTTGGCTAAAACTCTAATATGCTATCAAGTTTTCACATTATATTATTATACGCAATAATTCATAAAATTATGGTGATGGTACAAGTGTCATTAAGAACATGTCACCAACAACACTGTTATCTATTGTTCACATAACAGCATAATGACATCTAAAAGTAATTAATGCTACTGTTAGCCGGCTAAAACTCTAATATGCTATCAAGTTTTCACATTATATTATTATAGAATATTCATATAATATGGTGATGTACAATGTTGTCATTAAGATGTTTATGTTATCATTGTTCACATAATGCCTATACATCTAAAAGTATTTAATGCTTGTTTAGCCTGGGATATGAGTATGCCTTTTGTACACTTGGTGTTATTAGCATAATATTGCCCATGCGTCAGAGATATTAATTGCTAGTCAGCCTAGAGTTACGGTTTATGAATAATGGCATCATATTATTTCTCTCTTTCTTGGTCAAAGCAATAATCATTTTAAAAATTTGAAACTCGTGCGTCTATCATTTTTAGCGGTTCCGCCCTTTCAACTACTATCCCTTATTCTCGAATTTTGTTGGCCATCCGTGATGAACGTGTCTCAGTTTGGGTCCAGCGGGTGTTGGACACGTTTTACTGGGCCCATTAGGTTTAGGGTATATATATCGACATGTCCCTTGAGTTTTCTTTTATGCATATCTCTTTTTTCACAAGTCCATTTATAACATTCTTTGTTAAAATTGCATAGCTTTTTCTTGTCATGCCATCTTACTCTTCTGCCATTTGCTGAGAATGAGTCTGAATAGCCCTTTCATTGATTTCTCTAATGATGAAGATATTTATTTGATATTGTAGGTTTGTACTTGTGTCTTTTTCTTCTTGCATATTCATTGTTCTTGTGTTAGGATTGTTTAGTTGCTTTGCATTCTAAGTGATTCATGGCTCCTAGGGCCCCTCTTCAAACTGCAGAGAACAATGATACATCTGTAACTACTTATAAGTCAAAAATCTTTAATCACATATTTCCATGGATATTTGGTTTCAATCCACATTTACCTTATAAAGATGATCGTGCCCATTTTCCTCAAGATCCAAACACCGTTGTGACACCCCCAAAATACGATATGCAGCGGGATATATCTTTTGGGGTGTCACTTTGCAATATAGTTCACGAGTCGCAACAAGTTTAAGTAAAACAACTTAAATAAGTAAAATTTCAATTATTGATGTCAAATCAGACTTACAATAGGTCCCAATACAAAATAAAATAACTTTCACTAAGTCACAAAGTGACTTGTACTCGTACAAAATTTATAAAATGTTTCACCGACACACCGCCTTGGACATCCGTGCTTTGTTCCTTCCCGCCAGCTATATCAATTACTTGGGATACATGCTTAAAAATGGTCAACAAAACGTTGAGCGAATCCATAGAGCTTATAAATATAAATTCCGAACACAAGTATCATTTCTCAAAAATCATCATAACATAACGATGTGGATGAGACAAAGTTATAAGGGGATTATTATAAGCCTCATGAATCGAACGTTGCCATATCAATATGTTGGTGTCTATGTTTCCCAACAAGGTATGCCCACTCTACACCCTTGTTAAGTGCATATTATTCTCTATACAACGCATCCGTTGTGCCATTACCCGACACGAGACGATAGCTAGTTGCCATGGATTAGAGGAGGCACCCTCCAAATAGTGCTATTCCATGTATAAGCGTATACCATTACCCGATAATTAACAATTCACGATTTCTGCGAGACTTTTTCATTAACGAGTTAAGCTAACTTATAATAATCAAGGCTACTAGCATACATTCGGGTCCCTTGTGTTCTGTTTTTAAAAACAAGCATGTTATCCCCCTCGCGGGTTTATAAAACAATTAAGGTATTAAAATGTGAGGCTATGAACTCACCTTGATCGAAGCAGATGATCGACAATGAACTCAAGCGCGAACCTCCTAAAGCGCGATTACGACCTATAATATAGTCGTTCGATTACGTTATCGCAAAGTACGATATTATATACGTACATATTATATACATGCTATGAGGATCTACTTGCGTGTCTAATCCCATAATCCCTTCGTAAACCAGTTACGATCATTACTTTACTTTAGAAACTTAGTTCTCAAAAACATTTGTTTTAGGTAATATAAACCTCGGAGAAGCTTATACTTTAGTTAAGTCCATTACATATCCATACTTGCGTAGTTTAAGTAATTCATATACTTAATATTTTCTTCATGCTAATGACTTAGTCATTTGTTATATAGTTTACGTTTGCGTTGCAACACTTAGTGATGTTTTGCTCTTTTTAGACATTCTAGTTTCGTACCGACTAACGGTTCTCAAATTATTCATCAATATTGGAAATGTTCAAATTACAATAGTTTTATCATTTAACTTACTCGTACGACATGTTAATGTTGATTAAAATACAAGTTTGACTTTCTATGTTGACTATCCATATTAAGTACTTTAATTCGTTTTCATAAGTATATATATATGTGTGTGTATTGCGATACTTAGCACGGTTTTACTCGTTCTGACTCGACAAATTATGAAACTTATATGTCAAATGCGAAACATCTTTTTGAACAACTTTTCAGTTTCGATGAAAAGCCGAAACTGCTTGTAAAATGACCATTTTGCCCTTACATGGCTGCTGTTGACTTTTTTACTATTACTAAATTGACCAGTTTGACTCCCAGTTTTGACCCGTTATACTACAATTTCAAGTCTCGGACCTAAAAGAGATTTTAAGCGAAACATTGATCCGAACAACTTTCGTGTTTCGCCGGAAGGCTAAAACAGACCCGAAGATGCTCAAAACGACCCATTTCTATTCTGACCTGTTTGACTTATTTAGTCAAACTTGCTGAAAATATTCATATAGTTTTCTTAACTTCATTTGATCATATCTCCTTCGTTATTTTGAGTTAGAAGACGTGCGAATTACCGAAACGTTCGTAAAAACATGTATTTTCATATTGTCTAGTCAAAAATAT